>OVAN01010058.1:0-16157 GCA_900406275.1 Anastatica hierochuntica | reverse complement strand
AAAGGAGCATATCTTTCCAACCAAAGGGAATTAGGCAACAAGCTCGATTTTACTGGAAAGCTTACTAGTCAGAGCATCTTTAGCAAATGGACTCATCAAAACGACATTAAAGTCCTGGGAGGTACGAAGCTTACAATCTGGGTGAATCAGGATTTTCGCAGAACAGACATATCCTCACTCCGAAGGGTATTCCGACCAAACCAGAAGGTTTTAGGGTATTATTCAAATAGTTTTAGATTCTCAAGCCATCAAGAGATCAAGAAAAAGTTGAATCACTTGAAAAGACGCTGGGAAGAATTAGTTATGAATTTTCAAAGTCAGCAGACTTTCAGCTCGTCTATGAAGCCTGTTCGTGTGAATTCAAGCTCAAATCATCCATGTAAGGGAATTCGACCAGGTTATTATCAGACTGTCTCTAACTCATTATCATCAAGAAAACCAAGTAATTGAGGAAGCAAACCATAAGGACTCGACCAAGATGTTAATTGCTCGGTTTTTAGCAATTTGGTTTCAGCATTGGGTTTTAGATTAGGATTTTAATTATTTCAGGTTATTGTCTGGTTAACCATTTTTGATACTTGGTTTAGTTTTAGGTTTAGTTTTTTTGAAAACCCTTAGAAGGATTTACTATTTAAGCTTTGTATCCTGGAGACTTTTGGATTCATCGAAGTTTTTAATCAAAAGAGAAGTTTTCTCTTTATCTTTTTTAGTGAATTTGAGTGTGTCATATCTTAATTAACAACCTTCTGGTGTGTAATATCCAGAAGAAACTGATCACTAAAGAGTTAATTCTCTAAGAGCCTTTTTCTGTTTTAGATCAACAAAGAGTTAATTCTCTAGATCTATTATACTTCTATCTTTCTATCAATCATTATCATCCATAAAACCGCAGAAAAACCAATGAAAACATCAAAAATTTCGATCTCTCTTTCAGAAGATCAAGGGACTAAGAATCTCCCATCCAATATTGCATCAGGTGGTATTATAGCAATTGAATCAGAGATCACAGGAAACCATGGCTGGAGATGTCAGTAAAGAAAAGAAGACACAAGTTGTGACGTTGACTGAATGGCATATGAAAGCCATTACTTCTGCAATTGTTAAAGTTCTAAAATCAAAACCAGAACTTTATAAACAGATGAAACATCCAATCACTAGCAAGGAGGCCACGAAACCTTCATGTTATCCTGGATTGAGTTGTGAAAAAAACAACAAACGAAAGGAGGAAGAACAAAGCATACTATCTGCGTTTTTCATGAAGAACCAAAAGCCCAAAGAAGCAGAGAAGCTTAAGGTTGAATCTAAGAGCGAGCTGCGAGCAGTTCAAGAGGAAATCCATCAACTGATTCCAACCACAAGTCCATCCTCAATTGCCGCAACTGAAGAGATCAAAGAGAAGGAACCGAAACTAGCTCCTCTTTGCGAAGAAGATCAACAATTTGACAAGCTGAATCAAGAGAAACAACTTCAGGTTGTAAGTGATCTAATACCAATAAAAAACGTGGCTGAAGAAGTATACTTTAGACCAGAAACCTCTTATGAAAAGGAGCAGACAACGGTTTACAAATCCGGTTCAGATCATGGTTTAATTTTGTGTAAAGAATCTAATCAGCCTGTTTTTTGGATTGAGCGTAGTATTGTGGAGCATTTAAGGCACGACAAGAAGCTGCCACACGTTGTTTTTGAGCCAGGAGGAATGAAATGTGTGACCCGCAACAAAAACAACACCTTGGAGAAGTGGACAGCAAACTCGCAACCATGTACGGACGATGCATTCAACCTAAAGGGTCCAGATTTGAGGACAAATCCTTTTAAAGGAGGAGGGGATGATGCAACATGGATCAACACTGACATAAAAGGATCAAGAAACATCACGTACATGAGCATTAGGTGTGTTGGATCAAGATTGATTGCATCAGAAGCTGCTGGATTTCAGCAAAGTCCCAACGAGTATTTCTGGAATGATAAAGGGTCACAATGCTATGTGTTCGAGCCTGGAGGGAGTATCTTTATGACAAGGTTCAGAAGAGTGCATGAGAACGAGATTATCGACGAGTTTGGTTATTTAGAAGGCTTGGATTTGAGGACAAATCCTTTTGAAGGAGGAGGGAATGATGCAATCCTGTTAAGCTCAATTCGCAGAATGGACCCAACCACATTCAAAGGAGAATATCTTTCCAACCAAAGGGAATTAGGCAACAAGCTTGATTGTCCTGGAAAGCTTACTCCTCAGAGCATCTTTAGAAGCTGGACTTATCACAATGAATTTAATGTCCTGGGAGGTATGGAGCTTAGAATCTGGGTGAATCAGGATTTCACAGAACAAACATATCCTCACTCCGAAGGGTATTCCGACCAAACCAGAAGGTTTCAGGGTATGATTCAAAATGTTTTAGTTTTTCAAGCTATCAAGGGATCAAGAAAAAGTGGAAGCACTAGAAAAGACGCTGGGAAGAATTAGTTATGAATTTTCAAAGTCAGCAGACTTTCAGCTTGTCTATGAAGTCTGTTCGTGTGAATTCAAGCTCAAATCATCCATGTAAGGGAATTCGACCAGGTCATTATCAGACTTTCTCTAACTTATTCTCATCAAGAAAACCAAGTAATTGAGGAAGCAAACCATAAGGATTCGTCCAAGATGTTAATTGCTCGGTTTTCAGCAATTCGGTTACAACATTGGGTTTTAGATTAGGATTTTAATTATTTCAGGTTATTGTCTGGTTTATTATTTTTGATACTTGGTTTAGTTTTAGGTTTAGTTTTTTCAAAAACCATTAGAAGGATTTTCTATTTAAGCTTTGTATCCTGGAGACTTTTGGATTCATCGAAGTTTTTAATCAAAAGAGAAGTTTTCTCCCTATGTTTTTAGTGAATTTGAGTGTGTCATATTTCAATTCACAACCTTCTGGTGTGTAATATCCAGAAGAAACTGATCGTTAAAGAGTTAATCTTCTTAGAGCCTTTTTTGTTTTAGATCAACAAAGAGTTAATTCTCTTGATCTATTACACTTCTATCTTTCTATCAATCATCCTCATCTATTCTCATCCATAAAACCGCAGAAAAACCAATGAAAACATCAAAAATTTCGATCTCTCTTTCAGAAGATCAAGAGACTAGGAATCTCCCATCCAATATTGCATCAGAAGCAAATATCTCAGGCACCCTATTTTTCTTCTATACCTTGTGGCATCTATCTTCATCTTCGGCCTTTGAAAGTTTGAGGTTACTTTCCATTGGTACATGAGCCATATTACACTCGCTCATATCCGTGTCTTCAAGAATGGCTTTTTCGTAACCTTCTTGGCTTATTTTGATGTCGTCGGATCCTTGTAAGGCTTCAATGCCGAGATAATAAGACAACTTGCCCATGTCTGATATTTCAAATTTCTTCGCCATATCTTCCTTGAATTGTTTGATGATTTGAATTGACGTCCCTGTCACAAACAAGTCATCAACATAAATAGCAATAACCAAGAGATCTTTTCGATCCTTCCTAGTGTAAACTGCAGGTTTCTTTTTGCATTTATCGAAACCTATTTCTTTCAAGGTGTTGTTGAGTTTTAACGCCTTCTTCAACTTATAGACATAAGTTTCTTTTCCTTTCTTCTCATAACCTTTGGGTTGCATCACATAAACTTCTTCAGCTAAATCACCATTTAAGAATGCAGTTTTGACGCCTAAGTGGTGAATCTCCCACCCGTTAGTCGCTGCGAGTGATATTAACAACCAAATGGTTTCTATTCTAGCTACCAGAGAAAATACTTCATCGAATTTAATCCCTTGTTGCTGTACATAACCCTTAGTCGCCTAGCTTTGTATTTTTTCACCGTTCCATCAATCTTTCTCTTAATCTTGAAGATCCACTTCAAACCTATGGGTTTAACTTCTTCCGGTTTCTTAACGAGTTCCCATGTCTTGTTCATTAGAATGGATTCGAGTTCGGACAACATAGCTTTTACCCAATCTTTTTTCCTTGCAGCTTCCACATAGCACTCGGGCTCTCCATTAGTTGTGAACAATAACTTGATACCTTCATATTTAGCGAGTAAAACATAGTTTTCTAGGTACCTTGGTTTGGTTATTGTATGAACAGCTCGGGTTTTAAATTGCTGTGCTCCTCCATGATCGTGAGCTTCACCTGCAGCTTGTTCAGTTACGGTTTCCTCTGCTTCAAGCTTCTCTGTTTCGGACACATTCAATGTCACTTTTCTCGTGTTCATCGTTCTCTTCTTCATGATCAGGTGTGTCATGTTGTTGATTCTGTTCTTGTTCGTCAACTCCATCTTGGTAAGGTGTATCATTCATTATCACCTTAAAGGTTACATATTCTATTTCATCCTCAGCTGAATCGACAGACCAATTCCAACTCTTTTTCTCATCAAAGAGTACATATCTGCTCACGATCACCTTCTTAGAGATTGGGTCGTATAATTTGTATACCTTCGAGCCTGGTTTCATTCCCAAGTTGATTACAGTTTTAGCTCTATCATCGAGTTTTCTAATCCCCAGTCCATTAAGCTTTACATATGCAATGCATCCAAAAACTTTCAAGTGGAGAATGTTCGGTTTCCGATTGTTGAGCAGCTCATATGATGTCATGCCACTCAATGCTTTAGTAGAAACTCGATTGATTATGTATGTTGCGTGTCGTACAGCTTCTCCCTACAACATATTTGGAACCTTCATTCCTTTTAACAAACTCCGGGTCATCTCCATCAATGTTTGGTTTCTTCGTTCTACCACGCCTTTCTGTTATGGCGTATACGGGGCAGTCAATTGTCTATTGATCCCATTTTCTTCACAATAGCCATTGAATTCTGTCGAGGTGAATTCTCCTCCTCTGTCAGTGAGAAGAGACCTAACTTTCAGCTTTGTTTGACCTTCGATGTATGCTTTGAACTTCTTAAACCGAGCAAATGCTTCACTTTTCTCCTTTAGTAACATGGTCCACATGTATCTCGAGAAGTCATCAATTAATACGAACACGTATCGATTGTTTGATGGAGTCGAAGGAGATATAGGTCCGCACAAGTCTCCATGTATCAATTCTAATACATGCTTTGCTCGAAAATCAGATTGGCTTGGGAATGATGTCCTCGTTTGTATCCCGAGTTGACACACCTTACAAACATCTTTTTCTTGTAGAAATTTCGGCAAACCAATCACCAACTCTTTATCTGACATATTTTTCACGACTCCGTAGTTCACATGACCCAATCGTGAATGCCAAACCCACATTGGATCATCTCTTTAAATGTGAAGACATTTTGGATGACAAACTTCTAAGTGTGTATTGTACAACCTGTTTGTCGATCTAATCACTCGGACTAGTAGTCTCCCATGCGAATCCTTCAGCTCAAGTATAACCCCTTTCATGTTCACTTCACACTCATTTTCGGTGGCTTGACCAAGACTTAATATGTTGTGTTTTAGGTCTGGGATGTAATAGATGTCGGTTATCGTATCCTTCTTACCTGTTTTGTCTATAAAACAAATTGATCCCTTACCAATGATCTTAACGTGAGAGCCGTCACCAAACCTTACTCTTCCTTAGAGGCTTTTTTCTAACTCATAGAAGAAATCTTTATTCTCGGTCATATGATTGCTAGCTCCGTTGTCTAAATACCATTCCAAAGAATCTCCTTTGCCAACATCATATCTCTTAGGGAACACTTTATCCTCATTATGAAACAAAACCTCGTGCATGTACAACCCATCTGCCTCCTGAGTTACATTCAAATTTGCTTCTTGATCTCTTGGTGGTCGAGATAGACATGCGTTAACATAATGTCCATATTCATCACATCTCCAACATCTAATCTTAGACAAGTTCTTCTTCTCCTTTTCATAGTTTCCAGAGGCTTCCTTACTTTGGTATTGGCTGTTGAAATTTCCTCTTCTACGGCCTCTCCCTCTTCCTCGTCCTCTGAAAAAACCAGCGCCTCTTCCTTCATTTCCAGCTTCTCCCCCATGATTCGAGCCGATTCTACCTTCTTGGTTGTTGCCAAAACTTCCTTTGTTATTGCCAAAACCTCCTCTGTTTTGTTTTGGATTTGCCGCGCATAAGAGTTTCCCTTGGTCCTCGATTTGTGTTTGACCCCTAACCCGTTCTTCATACGCCTTTATCCTCCCAACAATATCTTCATTTAAGGTGCTACTTAAGTCTAACACTTGTTCAAGTGATGCCACAATGTGTATATACTTGTTACTTGGAAGATCAGATAGAAATTTCTTCACAAGCTTTGTTTCATCTAATATCTCTCCAAGAGCCGCTGCTTGTGAGGCTAAACTTGATATCCTTCCAGGGAAATCATCAACCGAGTCGCTATCATTCATCCTTAGTCTATCAAGTTCTGTGACTAAGGTTTGTAAATGAGCTTCTTTCATGCAATTTGCTCCTTGATGCCGTGACTTTATGGCGTCTCAAATAGATTTTGCGGAGTCTTGTTCCCCTATATGTAGGATAAGCGCTTCAGGAATCGATATGTAGGATAAGCGCTTTAGGAATCGATTGGAATAGCTATGCTATTGCCTCATAATTCTTCTTTAGATCATCGCTCCCAGGATCGATCGTTTCCCACACTTCACTTACTCGAAGAGTGACATTCATCCTCATTGCTCATACCGTATAATTTGAGGATGTTAACATTGGGTATTGAATGGTTGGAGTCCCCATCTTCTTCGAATGCTGCTCTGCATCAGATGAAGGGTTCCTTGCATCTCCCATGTCTTTGCTGAGACAAGATGAAGATTTGACAATCTTCGTGGCTTGTCGATGTGTATCACTAAGCACTGATACCAATTAAAAGAAAACAAATCTGTCTGGTTTGCTTCCTGTGCGAGAAACCTTCGTTACTTCAAGCTCAAGTCATGTAGCTTCTCTGTTCCTTAAGCTCACGACTTGACCGATTTTAACACTCTGTTTCACAAGAATTTAAAGCGGTTATGTATGAAGAAATATGTATAAAGAAACTCTCTCTTTCTTTCAATCACAATTCTCTCTTCTGAATTTTTAGACAACTCTTAAGAATCATAACTTTATTTATAGGCTTAGTCTACTCTTAATCCTAATTGGAATTGTAAAACTTATAATTTCATTTTCTCTAAATAAGCTAAATCTCCTTATCTAGAGTATTTCCTTTTTAATGTTGGAATTATCCAACAAAGAGAAGGTGAATTGAAAGGAGAGCTTTTGATACTTGGAGATGAATCTGTTTGAAGATCTTTACTTTTCTTGCTTGAAGAGCTTACTGGTGATAATGATGTTCTTATGGTTAATCCAGCTAAACTTTCTTCTTTTGCTCTCTTCATTTTACTTCCTCACTTAAACCTAAATGAAGCTCTCAGTACAAAAGCTTATGTCTTTATCTTCTACTAACTTGGTCTGAATCATTGTGGTCTTTCTTTGACAGATTATATTGAAGTGAGTGGTGTGAGGGATAAACCTCATACCTAATCTAACTAGGTTTAGAGGAAACAAGATGAAGAAAACGAAGTGGGACGAATCCCGTTTGAGCTAGAGATGAATTGAACGAAAGTCTTGTTTTTTTGATTAAGATCCAAACCTTACAAAACAGGAAGAGACCTAATTACAATGAAATCAAATTGTTTATATTGCTCTAGGATTCTGGATTTTGAAGATTTGCCCTCACTTTGTTGCCCCCTCTTCTTCCTCTATAGCCTTAGCTTTTGGAGGCACGTTCAACAGTTTCATGACATCTCCGCCCCTGGTATCTCAGAACCTCTTCAACTCTTTGACCACCCAAAACGGCGTCGTTTTTTTGTTGCTTTAGCCTTCCTCTAAAATGTTAATGGGCCTAGGCGTGAATCCTAACTAGATTTTGCAATCATTACTCCATGAAAATAGATAGCTATCGATCATCTTAATGGAGATTTGATGTATTTAAAATCAATGACCCAGATTTGTTGTGTTCAATCTAACGGCCACGATGGTAAGAAAATGAAAGGTTCAACCTCGGAAGCTGTGGTAACTTGACGTGATATAAAGTAGTCATTAACTGCTATTCTCCACTCATGCTCCACACGATCTCCAGTGTTAGCTTCTCCCCGCTTTTTTCATTCTTCTTCTTCCTTAAATTGGTATTTACTCTTCTCTTTTATCAGAACAACTCTAGATCCCTTTTCTTTCTTTAGCCTTTTGGGTGATTCTTTTCTCCTTAGGGTTTTTCCGATTTCGATTCCTTACCCTTTTACGATCCATCTTCTCCACTGTTTTCGAGATGGAACCCTCCAGAAGTGATGCTGGAAGTTCTAAGGACCCTCGAGAGGGCTGCAAATGAAAACAGAGTAAGAAAGCGATGATTGACAGGGCCACCGCCGTCACCATTAAAACGGAGATGGTCTCCAGAGCTCTGACGATTGTGGAGCCTGGTGGCGTTATCTTTGGCCCTCACTAACCCTCTAGCTTGTCCTACTAGAAAGTTTGTAACCTGATGGATAAGGCTGGGGCTTCGAAAGCTCTGATGGCTGTCGCATCACCTCTCGAAACCCCTGAACATGCCCCTCCTGGTTGGTTTTGCATTCATGAGAACTATATTTCAAAATCTCACCTCCGGTTCCCCCTCCCTTCCCTCTTACTAGATCTTCTTGACCGATATGGCCAAGCCCTTCCCTAACTATGTCCATCAGTGATTCAAGTAGTCTTAGGCTTAATAGTTAGGTCGAGGGAGGAAGGAATCGAGTTTGGTATTCAAGATTTGGTTAACCTTTATACGATCAAGGAAAGCAACTCGACCAAGGGGGCTGGAGGGACCTATTACCTCGCAGCTCGCCCTGGGCATGGAATCTTTACCTTTTCTCTCAATGAAGAATTTTGGAGACAAAGGTTTTTCTTTGTGAAAGTTGACTCAGTTACAGTCCCGGAGGGTCGCGTGTTGCGTACCTCTTGGACTTTTCTAATTGGTCAGAGGTTCCCCTGTTTTTTTACGATCGCTATTTCATGACAAATGTATGCTCAGAGGTCCTCTTTTTATCTCAGGTACCTCGGACATTCCCCAAATCAATCTTAAGACTACTAGAGCTTTAGTTAGAAGGCTTAAGCAGGGTTCTTCCAACTGGACTACCTTTCCGTCTCTTAGGATTCGAAAGGCCACATTCCCAGAAATATACGGAGTCTCATTTCCTGACCCGATTCCTATAAACCAACTTGAAGGTAATGGAATTCCATTGTCCAATGGTTGTTTTTTTTTATTTTTACGAGAAATCTTAATATTTTCAGTTTCTGAAGACGAAGTTCCAATCGACATTTCTACGAAAGCCAATACCTCCGAAACTATCAAAAACATGCCTCTCCAGCCTTCCTTTTGCTCAGCGAATGCTAGGTCTCCACAGACTAGAACCTTAGGTGGTTCCCACTCTCGTGGGAGTTTAAACGATAAAGCATCTGCCGGTTCCTTCAGAGACTCTATTAGAGAGGTCTTAGACGATGGCTCGTCTAAGCCTCCACAGTTCATGGTGCCTATCTCGATAGTCCACGGAGTCCCTAATGACCAGAAAAGGGAAGCTGAGGTGGTTATTTCTGAGCAAAGTACCCTTGATCCTCGTAGAAAAGAGGTAACAACTACCAGAGACAATATCATTCAAAGACCTGATACCAGCCCTCGTGCTTCAAGGGGAAGCCAGGAGTCCGATCGCCTGTCTACCAAAAGGGGCTGTTCTACAGGGAGCTGTCGCTGGGGGTTTCCGAGGGCTGACAGCCCTGAGCTGGTACCACCAGAAGGTCCTTGATTGGTTGTTCCGGCGGTGATCTGATCGGGTTGAGCACCAGCGGAAGGCTGTTGCTCAGAGCGGTGATCGAGACGTTGAGGCTCCGAGGAAGGGAGGTCGGAGCCTCCATCATTTGGTGAGCCATAGCTCTGATTCATTGAATCATGATCGGATGGGTTCGTTCCCTGATCGATAGGATTCATTCGCAAGCTACAGAGTAAGGGATTCAGTTATCTCGTTCCCCACAGACGGCGCCAAATGTGAGGGATTAAACTCACCTCTTAGATTTTGTGAATAGGTTTAGGTAAGGGAGAGATAACGTGGGCTGAATCCCGTAAGAACTAGTTGAGTGAATGTTACTTTTATTGAGATCAATGATCGATACAATGAATACAAAAGAGGTTTAGTATTACAAATGATCAATGAAAAGGAATCTGATTATCACTTAAGAATGATTTTCTCAATACTACAATAATTGAAAGGTGGCTTAGTGTGTCTAGGTCAAAGATGAGTTGAAGAAGACTCTTGTTCGCCTCCTCCTCCTCTTAAATAGCTTCTTCTCACGCCTAAAACCTGTTACAACCACTCCAAGATCTCCTCCTGAATTCTTGGAATGCTCAACAACTCTTTTAACCCAGTCTATGTCTCCTTTTCTTTATCCGAGACCTGTTTTGCTAGCCCTCTGCTTAGATGAGACCTGGACCTCTTCAGCTTCGCGGATGTTTCCCAAGCTTGCTCTGATTTTGGTTAAGAGGCTAAGTCCTAATGGATCTAATCATGGCCCATTACGAGCTCATCGTCATCTCTCCAAGGCCTTATCCATCATTTGAATTGGCCCTCAGGTAGCGGGCCAGATTTAGGCCCAATAGTTGCCCCCAGCTTTCGAGAGGAGGTTCCTCGTTTCGAGAGCTAAACCTAATCGCCGAGACCTCTATTTCTTTGTTGAGATAATGATTGTTACATATCTTCCTCGGAGATACAAATAATTCGAATCTACGGCTCAGATTTTATTTCATAAGATCTACGGCTCAAAAAAGGGGGAACCGAAAAGTCTCCTCCGACTTCCAAGACATGATTCGATATAAAGTTGCAACTATTAACTGCCAGCCCTTCCACCATCTCCACGTCTCAACTCTGTTTTCAAGGTAACTTCCCTTTACTCACACTTATTTACTCTGTTTTACTTTTTTTGTTTGCATTATTTTTCACGCTACTACTTCCTCTGTTCATCTTCTTTAGTTCTCTACAATTTCGTAGAAACCTTAGTTTCTAAAAATCATTAGCCTTCGATTTCAACTCCCCTCTTTTCCTCCTACTTTTTTTTTCTAAAATTTCTTCAACCTCCCTCAATGGATCAACAGAAAGAGGGTTCCGAGAAGACGAAAGCACCTTTAACAGGTCCAGAGATCATGTAAGTGAAGCAAGAGATCGAAGAAGAGTTGAAGAGAGAGAAAGAAAGGAAGGCTAAGGATACGATTGCTCACAGGGTTGCAAAACCATCCAAAAGAGGTGACAGTTCTGGAGTAGGCATCTCTTTTGGCCCTCACCAGCCCTCTTCTCTGACGGGTAAAGAGGTAGTTAACCTCATAGTTCAGGCTGGAGGCTCGAAGGAGCTCGCGAGAGCTTGTACTCTCGATGAAACCCCCGACAATGTTCCAGAGGGCTGGTTCTGTCTCCATGAAAAGTATATTTCTAGATGTCATCTCAGACTTCCTCTACCCGATTTGCTGTTAGACCTCCTCGATCACTATCATCTTGCTCTTCCTCAGCTTTGTCTTTCTGTGATAAGGCTGATTAACGGCTTCATCACGAGGTCCAAGGAGGAAGGTATTATCCTTGAATTTCGTGATATGATGAGCCTTTACACGATCAAGGAAAGCACTTCTAGCAAAGGGGGGTAGTGATACCTATTACCTTCCTTGTCGCCAAGGTTTAGGTGTTTTCAAGTTCTCTGGTAACGATGAGGACTAGAGAAAGAAATACTTTTATGTTAAGGTTAACCCTTCTACGGTTCCGATGGGTCGGAACCTAAAGAATTCTTGGTCTGATGCTTCCGGTTAGGATCTTTAGGCGAAGTGCTCACTCTTCCCTATTCTTTTGCAAAATGTTAACGACTCTATTTATTTGGCAGGTAACGAAGATCCCCCAAAGCTTTCTGAAAAATTCACAAGAGCCATGCTCCGAAGGCTAAAGCAAAGTCCCTCCAACTGGAACGCTTACACAACTTCCAGGATTGGCGCTGCTAGATTCCCAGAACAGTATAAAGCTAACTTCCCGGTACCCACGCCTATATCCAACTGCAAGGTAACTAGCCATTTTCAGATCTTGCTAATTTCTTTCGAAGAGTCTAAGCTTAGCCCGAAGGCACCTAATGCTAGTACTCCTGGTTTGCTCTCTTTGAACCAGTTTCCGAAGACGACGCTGTTATATCAGTTTCTACTGAAGCTAGTTCCTTCGAAACCAAAAAGACTCAGCAACCAGAGATGCTTCTTCAACCATCGTTTCGTGCCAAAGGCAAACAGGTCAAGGCTGTGAGTGGCTCTCGTGGAAGTGACAAGAATCAGGGAGGCTCGTTTCTCAACTCCCTGAAGGATGTTCTTGATGATGGAACCTCAAAAACTGACAAGGATATCGCTCCTATCACCACTGTTCATGATGCTTCGCGTGTTCAGGAGACAGCCCTAGGGCTAGAGGTCCAAGCGATGGATCCGAACCTCCATGCTGCTAGAGACCGTCCAGAGACTGGGGCTCCGACTAACAAGAGACCCAAAACTGATTATGGAGAAAGAACCTCCAGGTCCTCCTCCTCTTCTTCCAAAGGAGGAACCGTTGGCTGGAGCTTTTCTCACTCGAAGTCAGGGTCAATTCTAGATGACTCCTAGGGTCTCGGAACGCTGATGAGGCATATGAAGAGAACTGGATGCTCCCTTCCTTCGATCAACAACTTGAACAATAGAGAAGAATACATCGAGATTGCTCATTACGTGGGTCAGGTATGAGGTCTCGATAATCTTTAGAATTATGTATATGTTTTTTACATATTTAGCTTACTGCTTTTTGTTTCTTATGGCAGTTAGCTGGAGCTATCAACAGGGCTCAGCTAATGCCGGAGAGCTTGCTCAAGTCACAGAGCTGTTCAAAGCTACGAAGGAGGACCTAGACCAGGCTAAGGCTCAAATCTCAAAGCTTCAGGCTGAGGTTAAAGAGCTCAATTCTCATGTGGTGACCCTCAAAGGGAAAATTGAAAGCCAAGCTCTCGATCTTCAAGTGAAAACAGGAGGGTCTCTGACTTAGAGAGTGCTCGAAAGATTGCTGAGCATCAGGTTCTAGAGCTAATCGCCTCCTCCAAGGATCATCAAAAGAGCAAGGAGGTTGAGATCAGGCTTGCTGTCAGGAGAGGGAAGAAGGAGGTTGCTGATGCTTACAACAAGATTTTGGTTGCTGTTAAGGAAAAGTTTATGAAGAAGAAAGAAGAGGTCTCTCTTCAAATCTACGCCCAAGAGCTTCAAGCCAATACTGAGCTATTGGAGGAGATGCTGGCCAACGAAATCAAGAATACAGAAGATGAGTACAACCGCCTGAAGGCGCTGCTTCCTGAAGCTACCTCTGCTTACGTGAAAGCTCAGGTTTCTGATTCCTTAGTTAGCAAGCTCTCTCTTCCACAAATCTCCGAAGGCTTAGGTACTTTTGAGATCAATTTGTTTAATCCAACTTTTTATGGAGGATACAGTTCTAACTTGGACTTGGTGGGTCCTGATTTAGCTCCGATCGAGGCATCAAAAGGTGATGAATGCGAGGAGAAAGATGGGGAGAAAGGAATTGACGAAGAGGTAGAAGGATAAGAGCTTTAGCTCTTTTGGTTTATTTCTGTTTTTCTTTTGGAACTCTTGACCAAGGGGCTTTTCTTTGGTTGTTTTTAAGAGTTAATAGCCTGGGGAGGCTTTTAAACCCTTATCTTGTTTTGAATCTTTTAACTTAATGGCATGGGGAGGCTTTTAAACCCAGGTTTCGGATTAAGCTTTCGTCTTCTTTTTCTTAATTCATTGAATTTTTAACTTAGAAAATATTATGATCTTCCTTAGATGCAAGTCTTTACAGGTATGAGGTTCCGGAAACTCCTAAGTAAGAGGTTTTGGAAACTTTTTTATAACATGTCTGAGGGACCTTCCGAAACAGGTCTTAGGTCCGTCAAATGTCATATTTCGAAGTCGATGTTGAGAATAGATCTCATGATCCTTGAGCAATTGGTCTTGATACTTTTGGATGACAAGTATCTTGATGAGGGGTCTTAGAATCTTAAGACAGGAGATCTCGAAACCTGTTGACAATGGGTCTCGTGACCTTTGGATAAGTGGTCCTGGGACCTTCTGATAAGAGGTCTCGGAGTCTGTTGGTAACAGGTCTCGTGACCCTCAGATAAGAGGTCTCGAGACCTTCTGATAAGAGGTCTCGGAACCTGTTGCTAACAGGTCTCAGGACTTTCTGAATTGAGGTCTCAGAACCTGTTGTTAATAGGTCTCAAGAATTTCTGAATAGAGGTCTTTGAGCCTGTCGATAACAGATCTCGAGACCTTCCGACAAGAGGTCTCAGAACCTGTTGATAACAGGTCTCGGGACCTTCCGACAAGAGGTCTTGGGCTCCGAATTGGTGCTAACGATTTTGAAACTTTTAGGAACAGGTTTTTGAGAATCTGAAATTGTTGTTAAGGATTTTAAGACCTTAGGTACAGGTTTCTGGGAACCTGGAATGTTGTTAAGGATTTTAAGACCTTAGGTTCAAGTTTCTGGGAACCTGGAATATTGCTAAGGATTTTAAGACCTTAGGTGTTCTTAAGGATTTTAAGACCTTAGGTTCAGGTTTCTAGGAACCTGGAGTGTTGTTAAGGATTTTACGATCTTAGGTTCAGGTTTCTGGGAACCTGGAATGTTGTTAAGGATTTTAAGACCTTATGAACAGGTTTCTGGGAAACCAACATTTATATTGACAACTGTCTTATTGATAAAATTTGCCGAATATATTGAGAGACATCAAATATAAAAATGCTGAGAGCCGTAGGCTCTTTTGGCTTGCGTAGAATGCTGTGATTCCTTGGGCTATATGCCTTGGTCCAAACATATGCCCCCTTTGATTGACATAGAAAGGATGTTGAATGGAGTTGGGGCTACACCCATGACGGACCTGCCTACGTACCCTGTTGTTGGGCCTAAATCTGGCCCATTACCTAAGGACCAATTCAAATGGTAGAAAAAGCCTTGGAGAGACGACGATGAGCTCGTAATAGGCCGCAATTAGGTCCATTAGGACTTAGCCTCTAAACCAAAATCAGAGCAAGCTTGGGAAACATCCGTGAAGCTGAAGAGGTCCAGGTCTCGTCTAAGCAGCTGGCTAGCGAAACAGGTGTCAGATAAATAAAAGGAGACATAGACTCAGTCAAAAGAGTTGTTGAGTGTTCCGGGAATTCAGGAGGAGAACTTGGAGTGGTTGTAACAGCTTTTAGGCATGAGAAGAAGCTATTTAACACGATGAGGAGGCGAACAAAAGTCTTCTGGAACTCAATATTCAACCTAGATACTTTTAGCTACTTTTTAATTACCATTGTATCGAGAAAATCATTCTTAAGTAATACTCATTTCTCTTTCATTGATCATTCGTTACACTAAACCTCTTTTGTTCTCTTAATTCCGATTATAATCATCAATACAAATAGCTTTCATTCATTAAGTTCTTACGGGATTCAACCCACGTAATCTCTTCCTAACCTAAACCTGTTCTTGAAATCTTAGAGGTGAGTTTAATCCCTCACACTTGGCGCTCTCTGTGGGGATGAGATAACTGAATCCCTTACTCCGTAGCTTAAGAATGAATCCTATCGATCAGGGAATGAACCCATCCGACCCTGATTCAACGAATCAGAGCTATGGCTCACCGAATGATGGAGGCTCCAATCTCCCTTCCACGGAGCCTCGACATCTCGATCACCGTTCTGAGCAACAGCCTTCGGCCAATGCTCAACATGATCAGATCTCCACCGGAATAACCAGTCAAGGACTTCCTGGTGGTACCAACTCAGGGCTATTAACCCCCGCAAACCTCCGACGACAGCTCCCCGCGGGCTCTTTACTACAGGTTTCATCTCCGAATTAGGCGGAGGCTCAACTCTCTGAGATCCACTGGATGATGATACAGCTAATGGACAGAGCCCAGGAAAGTGAGCGCATAATGCAACAACTTGCTTCCCGACAGCAACAGTTCGAGGAAGTGACGAGGTCTTTGACCACNGCTCGGGAGTCACTTTCCGGGATCTAATAACCGACCCCTCGTTTCCTCGGGGACGCTTGGAGTTCTCTCCTAACAGCATGGTCCCAGATCGGCAGGGGCCTGTTGATGAGGCTAGATTTCGCTAGTGATTAACTTCAAGTTTTAAATTTA
>OVAN01010057.1:0-16162 GCA_900406275.1 Anastatica hierochuntica | reverse complement strand
GGATAAAACTTAAAGTAGTAATTGAAAGTATGCACAACAAACCAAGCATTCTAACAAACATCAAAATTGAAACGATGTAAGAATCAAAAAACAACTCTCCTTTTAACATTTCATAGAGATCAAAATTTCAAGAGATGAAGGACATCTCTAAAATTTATCCAAATTAAAAAAGTGATACATGATTCTAAGCAGATCTAGGGCCCATTGCACATATGAACCAACAAATTCAAGTTTTCCCAAAAATTGAGAACTCAAGCACTATTCACTTCAAGAACACATTTTTGGTTCGTGCATTCCTAGTTGTTTCCAATTAATTCTAAGCCATAAAAACATGACAACTAAGCTCTTTCTACTTAAGAATTCCACAAAACATCAATAAATCTTCATACCCATAGAAATCAAAAATTTCAAGAGAATTGAGACGGTTTTGAAATTTTCATACCTTGTTCTTGATGTTGGAAGAGAATGGAATGTAGAAAAGATCTTGAATGCAACAAAGAAGAATCAAAAACTTTAAAGCTTTCACACAAATTCTCTCTCAAAAATTAAAACTTTCTTCTTGCATAAGAACAAGAAGAAATTCGATGGTGATGAAGAGAGGAGAGAGAAAGGAGAGTGTGCAAAGTATTGGATAAGAGTGAAAGTGTAAAAATTTATTTGCAAATTGGTCCNAGAAAGTTATTTGCAAATTGGTCCCTAAGTTTCCAAAATCTTTGATTTACTTGAAAACTTTTGCAAAATAACCCAAAATTTGAATTTTTAAATTGGAGGGGAAAATTCTTTCTTGAATTTGTGAAAATTAGGACCAAAGATTTGTAAATGAATTAAAGGTATTAAGTTTTCCTAAAACAAGCTTTGCAAAATCACTCTTGAAGATGTTTTTAAATGGCGAAATGCAAATGAAATGCTTGAATTGAAGGGAACTTACCTTAGCCAAAGGAATACATCTCAAAATCAAGTCATGGTGACTTGCTGGACGTCTTAATTCCATTCCCTTTCTTGGCATTTGATTCTTGCTTCGAATGGTTCTCCTTTGATTCCTAAGCTTGAGCAAAAGAATGACTTTGGAACAAAGTTATCCCAAGACAAATAATCATTATTGAATTAAAAAGTTTGAAAATTAAAGACTTAAAACGAAATATGTACAAAAGATATGCATGAGATTGCCTCTCAAGTGCACATGTTTAAGGTCTTTAGCTTGACCATTGCTCTCTTCTTTAGTTGGGGAAGGTTTGGATCATCTTGTAGAAGATTGATCCTTCTTGGTTCATTTTTCCCTTGCCATCAAGCACGTTTTTGGATGGGTCTCCATCATCCTCATCAAAGAACCATCCATAGACTTCAGTCATCCTTACTTCTTCGAAGGACATCTCCTTGCAATTACCAGCGCCTTTGTTCTCGTCAAGATAGATTGCACACACGTATCTATCATAGGATAATGCCAAGTAGTAGTAGACTCTTGGATCAACATTGTTGAGTGCTACTATACTTTTTTCAAAGTTTATTCTAGCTCCGGTAGTTGTAAGGAAGGGTGTTCCCTAGATTAGAGGAAAACGAGTTGGATTCTTCATTTCTATCACCCATAAGTCTGTTGGGAGTGTGCAATTCCTAATCTTCAAAGGATAAGTTTGTATAAACCCGATTGGCTTCTTGGTTGATGAATCCCCTAACATGATAAGAGACTCATTCTCCTCCATCCTCTTGATACCATATTTTCTGACCAATTCTAGGGAGATCATGTCATTAGAAGATCTTGTATCTACTAAAGCCTCTTCCTTGAAGATTTCTTTTAGCAAGAAAGGTATTGTAAACCTTCCGGGGTGTGTTGCCTTATGAAGGACCTTATGTTCGGTATTGGTCTTTGGTCGTTCATGCATCTTTATCACTTCTTCAACCGCTTCCCTATTAGAGAGGACACTTTTAATGAATGAGATGCAATCTGGAAGCTTTGTCACTTCTTAATGTATGGGAAACAAAACCCCAATATCCACCAATTCCGTCCAGACCTTGGAAAGAACCTTCTTTTGAGCCCTACTGTAAGACCGAGAAGGATTAGGAAACTTTTCATATGTCTTATTCACAACCTTGGAAGATCCTTTTTCATCAACCTCCTTATCCTTTTCAACAATAGGACTTTCTTCCTTCCTCTTGAGTTTTCAATCTTTATACTCATCTCCTTGTGAGATATTTTCTATTGTTCCACTATCACAATCCTTTGTTGTAACTTCCACACAAGAAAGCATTGAAGATATCGAATAGCCCCTTAGTAGCTCTCTTAGCTCATCCTTTTGAGCCATGATCTTCGTGATATCCTCTTTGAACCTTGGATGGTTCTTAGCTTTTTCCAACATAAGATGTTTGTCCTCAAAATAGGTAACGAATGCATGCATCTCATGAATTTTGTCAATGGGTATCTTGTTGGATTCTTTGGGAAGGATTGGAGGTGGCACATATATAGGTGTGTTCACAATGGAATCCTCTCGTGAACTCTCCTCCTTTGAGGTTGTGCGATGACTCTCCTCCTTAGGCGTGGGTGCTTCTTCTTCGGTTTGGATCTCGTTGTTGGATAGAGAGCTTCCAACAATGATCTCTAATTGTTCTACACCCAAAACTTCCTCATAATGGAGGCAAGGTTGTGTCTCTTCCTCCTTGGGCTTCTTATCTAAGCCTTGTTCCATGTGGTCTTCAAATTCATCATCATCATACTCATCAAAGATCGGTTCTCACATATCAAAGTAGTGATCATGAATGCTGAACCCGGTTGTAGCTTCTTCATCATACCTCACAAATAAATCTTCATTAGTCTTACATCCTAGAAGTTCCTCAAACTCTCTTATGGAATTCTCGGCTTCAAGGGAGAAGATATCCTTAGATTGATGTGTGGACGCCATATTGATTGACTCTATTCCTTTGTTGATTATGTACCTTGAAAGGAATAACAAACAAGTAGTAAGATAGTAAAAAACAAATAAAAATAAAATTAGTCTTGAGAATAATTGTTGCTAAAAACTTGTTGCGCTGTTGTTTAAAGGAAACAAAAGGCAACGAAGCTTTAAAATTTATAAAAGCCTGTTTTTTAACAATCACACAATCCCCAAGTGCACGAATATGCTATTGTAATACTTTGGGGTCAAACCACAAGGAGCAAATCTAAGCTAGATAAGTTCAAACTTCAAGGATACACAAGCATTCTTAAGCTAAGCGAATATAAAAAGGGGGTTTTGGTTTTGTGATTAATGGATATCAAATCAAAGAAACATAAGTAGAAAAGGAAAGTAAAGCATAAAAGTAAAGACTTAAATAAATAAACGAGTAAAGGCAATAAGATAATGATGGATCTTGGGATGATGGTTATAATTTCGGGTTTCAATCTAGAGGTGTGATGGACTTTGGATAAGGCTTTTTTAAAGGATCTAGCTATTTCTATACAAAGGGTCCCTTTTCTTGTCGATCAACCCACTCTCGAGACGGAGATCTATTCACCCATACACACTACAAGGCTCAACTCTCGTTTGTTGCCTATCTAAGCATGTAAGTGATAGTGAGTCTCAAGCCCTTCTAGCCATTTAACACCTTGGTGTCCCTAAAGACAAACTACTCTTATAACTCAAGGTGAAAAACATAGATCTAGTTCTCACAAGCATTTCATCGAACACTTTCTAGGCGTCAATGAGCAAGCAAATGGTTTTGAAGAACTAAACTAGACCTATTAGAAATCATGCTAAGATCTAGCCTAATCATCCATCACAACCCTAGATCTAATCCTAGCCAAGTCAATATTCCGATTTAGTAGCTAGGTAATGGTGTAACAAGAGAAATCAACAAGAACTAAACCTCATGACTATCGAATAAAAGCTTGAACTAATACCACTCTCATGGCTAAAAGTCATAATTGCAAGCTAACATATTTCACTCACGCTCTCGCTTTGTTGTGATCATTTAGCAAGCAATCATTAAGAACCATTCAACTTTTTCACCAAACTCTCTAGCTATCCACTCTCATTGGCTAAGCTAAGTTTGGCATACTTTAGGCTCTCCTAGACATTTCATCGAACACCTCTCCGGAGTGAAATGTATACATATCAAGATCTAGTTTTTACCCTAGATCTAGCATAAAGAACACATAAACCATAGAGATCTAAGTCCTATCTATCACTAAACACCATTCCCTAACCAAAAATCATCTCAAATCCACCATCCCAAAGATCCAAGAAAGACTACTCACACATCATATGAGAAAAGAGAGAAAAGATGAGAAATATAAGCATGATTTAATAGATATAAGATTTGAGATACAAGAGAGACTCTTGATCTAAAAGATCAAGAGAATCAACATAGAGCATCGAATAAAAGTGTTGAGAAGTAGATAAAAGAGTTGTAAAAAGGATCCCTTTATTCTTGGAGGCTAAGGGGTTATTTATACTAAAGAGAGAGTTGAAAAGCCCTAAAAAAGGGTATTTTCGGGCTATGTTGTCTGCCATCAACCCGTCTGGTCGATGGGAGCGTACCTTGGGTCGATGGCTGGCAACCTTCAGAGGAAAATGTTTGAGTCGCTGCCCAGGTTGCTGGCCATCGACCCTGGGTAGCTGCCCATCGACCCAGGGGTCGATGGGAGACAACCTTGGGCAGTTCTTGATGTTCCTTGCTCCTCTTCGATGCCTAGATGATCCCCATCTCTTCCATAGCTTCTTGTTCCTCTTCTCCATGATTTCTTAGCTTCAATCCCCCCTTGAATCCATGCATAGAGTCTCCATAGGTCCATCCCAAGTTGCACCTACAAAATGCAAAGAAAATAAATGCAAATGCAAGATATGCCTAAACTAGACTCTAGACTCAATATAATGCATTTTAAGACTAAAATGCCATATAAACAACCTAAAAGTGGAAGAAACTAAGCTAAACTGAACCTGATTATGCATGAAAATATATACACAACAACACCCTCAGACTTTCCCTTTGCTTGTCCTCAAGCAAACAACAAAGAACAATCCCGGAAATGAGGTTTGCAAATGGGAACTCAAAACAAAGATAGGAAAAGAAATGCCTTAGTCCTATTGTCCTCGAGACAAGTAAAATAGTGCAAAGATCATCTAAGAGCTAAGTACTTCTCCATTATCATCGCAAGACCAACTCGTAGAATCTAAGCTAAGCATTCAGAGACTACCTCATCGCAAATTCCTTTTTACATTCAATTAAACACAGGTGTGAGTTCTTTATTTATGGGCAATGCATCTCATCCATTCGGTTTGGAGTCAAAGAAGGGTTTAATGTAAAGAAGTTCAAAAAGAAGAGGGTTCACTCGATTTTTTAGGTGGATTTCTCATAAACAAAAGTAGTGCAAGATACTAGGCAAAAGCAAGGTGGTATGTTGAACAATTTATGCATACAAAGCATTTACTTCCTCTAATTTTCCCCACCCATTGCTTCCTAAGGATTTAGACACTTACTTGATATCTTACCCTTTCTAATCCTAGAAACCAATAGACTTTTATTGAACCACACTCATTCTTTTTTCTTTCTTTTTCTAGACAACTAGAGATTCTTTATCTTTTAAACTCATAAGCTACTAACCTTCTTTTGATTTTAAGAGCCACTATCTAATCGCTTGGATTTGCGTCTGGCTTATGTTCAGTTGGGAATCACTGTAAACTTGTAGGTTTTCTATTCCCAAGTCTTTTGCCATGCTGAGTCCTGCAATTAAGGCTTCATACTCACTTTTATTGTTGCATCTTACTGCTCTTGATACCACTTCTCCTTTTGGTGAGATGAGCATGAGGCCTACGCATGCCCCTCGTCGCTAGGAAAATAGCCAAGAAAAAGACGCTAGCATGACCAAGTACCTGGCCATAGCCAAGAGGCTCGTTGATTCGTTCAAAGCATGCAAACTCACGCAGATCCCATGGGAGCAAAACTCCCATTCAGATGCCCTGGCCAACCTCGCCTCAGCCCTAAAAACAACTGAGCCGAGTAGCGTACCCTTGCTGGTTCTCCAATGGCCAGCTACTGACGAAGACGCCGAAGGGCCCCAGGTCTCTAACATAGAAGAAGAAGAAACATGGATGACGCCCGTTACGTCCTACCTAAGAGATGACGTCCTGCCCAACTTGAGAAGCGAATGTCAAAAGATCAAAAGGCAAGTATCCCGCTACTGCCTAATCCACGGAATGCTTTATACAATATCCTTCTCGGGTCTTTACCTCAAGTGCATAAAGCTAGAAGACGCATTCCTAGTCCTCAAGGAGGTGCATGAGAGAGAATGCGGATCCCACTCTAGCGGAAGAAGCTTGGTGCTAAGAGCCAAGAGGGCAGGCTACTACTGGCCTAGAATGGCCCAAGACGCCCTCCAGATGGCCAAGTACTGCGACAAATGCAAAAGGCATGCCCAAGTGTCCAAGCAGCCCCCGGAAAACCTCAAGGCCATAAGTTCTCCATGGCCATTCATAAAGTAGGGAATGGACATCGTGCGAAAATTCCCGACAGCCCCTGGGCTAGAGTACCTTCTGATAGTCACAGACTACTTCTCTAAGTGGGTGGAGGCAGAAGACTTAAGCAAAATTATGGATGTCCAAATCAAGTGGTTCCTCTGGAAGAACGTGCTAACACGATTCAGAACGCCTCAAGAGATAGTTACAGACAACGGTCCACAATTCACAAGCAAAAACTTCAAGAAGTTTTGCGAAGGTTGGGGCATAAAGCTGAGTTTCGCAATCCCAAGACATCCGCAATCCAATGGGCAAGCCGAATCAACTAATAAAACGGTAGTCAACCTTCTGAAAAAGAGGTTGGATGACGCCAAAGGCAACTGGGTCGAAGAGCTTCCAGCTACCCTATAGGCATGTTGAACCAGCATTAAGACATCCACAGGCGAAACGCCTCTCTCCCTGGTCTACGGAACAGAGGCAGTATCCCCAGCCAAAGTCAGTGTCCCTACAGCCAGGTCAGAGCTTCTAACCCCAAGAGAAAATGAAGAGTTGATGGCTCTGTTCCTGGAACTCCTTGATGAAAAAGGGAAGCCGCAAGAATCCAAAATTGGAAGTACCAACAAGAAGTAGCCGGCAACTATAACAAGAAGGTACGGACCCGGACGTTCCAACAAAGAGAATGGGTGCTGCGCCGAGTCCTAGAGAATACCAGGGATAAGGTCGCGGGAAAGTTGGCGCTTGGCTAGGAAGGACCATACCCAATTGTGCAAGTCAAGGGAGCAGGGGCATACAAGTTACAAGACAGGTACGAAAAAGTACAACCAAATAGCTGGAATGCGTTACACCTAAAGTCTTACTTCTTCTAGAACAACGCCCCTGACGCGGACGAATAAACCCTAGATACGTTTTCTGTTTTGGATTTTCAGTTTTTATACATCTTTTTATGTAATCATGATACGTCTAAGGACGGATACCCATCAATAAAACAACTTCTTTCTCATGAGAAATTTCAGTTAAAAAGAAAGGGGCAAATAAGTTGAATGATTACTCCTCAATATAGGAGTAACATAAACAATGTACCCTTCAAAGCAAAGAGGAAGGGGCAAATAAGTTGAATGATAACTCCTCAATAAAGGAGTAACGTAAACAACGTACCCTCCCAAAGCCAAAGCAAAAAGCTCAAAAAAAAGAGAAAGAAACGCTGCTTGAACAAGGGAAAATATCCTAAAGAAAGCAAGAGACAAAAGGCTTATTTTGCTTAACAGAGAGTGGCTAACCGGAAAGCAGAGCGCTGAGCAGAAAGCAAAAATAAGCTTAACCTTGCTTACGAGGCTGTAGTAAATGCAAAAGCTATGCGGTCTGAGCACAAGAGTATCACCCATACCTTCTTACCCAGATGTGGGAGGTAGAAGAAAAGTCGGGCACTTGGACCCCTTTGTGGGGGAGGTTCATACAAGCAAAACCAATAAGACTGAGAGTGGCTTCACTGCAGAAAGCAGAGTGCAGCAAAGCAAAATCAGCTATTTTCGGATAGCTGAATGCCAACGAGCCAGAAGATACCTCCATGTATCAAAAGGCAAAAATCCTAAGCTAGTGGTTACCCCCGGGTAACAGAATGCCAAAGAGCCATAAGTTACCTCCGGGTATCAAAAGGTGAAAAACAAAAGCTAGTGGTTATCCACGGGTAACAGAACGCGAAAGAGCCATAAGATACCTCCGGTTATCGAAAGGCCAAAAAACCCAAGCTAGTGGCTTACTCCAGGTAACAAAATGCCAACAATCCAAGAGATACCTCCTGGTATCAAGAGGCTAAAAACGCATCTGGGGAACCTAGAAATTGTCTAAGGACAAGAATCAGAGCTCCCTCAAAAAAAAAAGAATGACAGTGAGATTATCCTAACTTGGAACTCAAGAACTCTCGTAAAACACGGCAAATACTAGAGGCCAATACGCCCGAAGTTAAATAGCCGGAATATGGACAAAGGCTAGAAGCGCAAAGCTAAAAGCCAGTCGACCAAGGCACAAAGGCTAGAGGCTCAAAGCTATAAGCCATCCGACCAAGGCACAAAGGCTAGAGGCACAAAATCAGAAGCCAGCCGATCAAGGCAAAAAGGCTAGAAGCTCAAAGCTAGAAGCTAGCTGACCGAGGCAAAGAGGCTAAAAGCTCACAACCCGAAGCTAGCCGGTTAAAGCAAAGGCCAGAGGCTAATAGCCAGAAGCCAGTCGACCAAAGTGCTAATGATAAGAAGCCCACTTAAGCATCATCTCTGAGTCTAAGTCAAAAGCTTGCTAAGGCAAAAAGACAACGGAAAGCTAGAAGAAATATTCATAAAAAGCCACAATGGGCCAGAAGTTAAGTTTTAAAACCCCGAAGGGAAAAAAAGGAAATAAGGCAGAGAAGGTCAACCAAGAGTCAAGGCCACTAAGGCCATAAAGTCATTTCAAAGCCCACAAGGGGCAAGAGTAAGCCCACGCAGAGGAACGCCATCAACAAAAATAAAATAAAATCCCACAAGGAGAAAGTAACCTGTTTCTTGATTCTGGGTCTTGAGGCTAGGCAGCTGGAGGATCAGGAGAAGCAAACTTCTCAACATTTGGCTCAGAGGCAGCTGGAGGAGTAGGAGACAAGGCAGGAGGAATTTATAGTTCATCTTCAAAGGTGGGAGCTTCAACGCCATTTTCCTCTGTCTCCGCGAACACCACTAGCTTATAATTCTCAAACTCCTCCTGCAAGTGCCAAGACTTAGCCTCGCCCTTGAGGTAGTCCTGAACCATTTCCTAGCACCCCATTATCCTGGCACAATTTTTGGCCATGGACATCTCATCCGTAAAGGTGGCCACCCAGGAGTCCAGGTTCGCCTTCTCCTCAGTAAAACTGAGGACCTTTTTTGCCACCTTCTCCTTCTCTGACTCCAGCCCCCGGAGCAGACCCTTCATCTCCTTCAGCTCCTTCTCCAAGCCAGTCGACCTGTCTTTCTCCGCCTTCAGCTTAGCGAGGCAATCCTTCACCTGAGCCCTTCCTGCATCGATCAACATAGTGGCGACCTGGTCCTTGGCATGGAAGAGAGAAGCCACCAGCTGAGCAACAAAAGAAAGAAGGTTAGCCAAAACAAAAGGAGACAATCAAGTAGTAACTAGATGCAAAAGGTAGGCTAAGTACCTTGANNGGGGGGGTCAGAAGAAAGAGCAGGGAAGACAGATTCCTGCAAGTTTGCCAGGGCACCATCAAGATCGCCGATGGAGGAGGAAGGCTGCTTGGCTGGAGGACCTCTCTGCTTCTTGCTAGAGGTAGTAGCCTTATAGGTCGCTTTCCTCTTAGACCCAGCCGACGGAGAATTTTGAGATCTCTACAACCTCCGGAGCCTTGCTCTCAGACACCAACTTTGCCTTTCTTGCCGCCTGAGCCCTCTTAAAGTCCTCCAGCGCCTTGGACCCGGATCCCAACATATTTCCTGCAAGATGACAAAAGATCAATCAAGAAACCATCAAGAAGTAAATAAACAAAGGAAGAAGGAAGTAAGGAGCCGACCTCTTATGCTGCTTTGGTTCAACGTTTCTTCGCTCTAAAGGAATGGGATACTCCTTTCCTCAGCAGGGATTTCTAAAGTCTCTTCCACCTTCTCCGTACCTGCATCCGACTTCTCTGTAGATGCTTTTGCAAAGGAAAAGGATTAAAAGGGTTAATAACGAAACTAGAAGCAGAAGAAACAAAAACATCCTAAGCCTACAAGTAAATCTCCAAAGACTAGAGAACCCATGGGAAGTCCCGACTCTCATAAAGACAAACTTCTGGGCCCAGTGCATCGTGAAGGCCGCCCCCTTCCTCTCCTCCCTCTCTAACTCCAATACCAAGGGAGCACCAGCGCGAGGCCGGAAGTACTATCTACCTTTACCCGGAAGAACATGGGGAAAGTAGTAGGAGTAAAGGAGCTCATCAACGCCGAGATCCAGCCCTTTGAATTCGTTTAGGACCTGGATGGCAGTGAGGATCCTTCAGGTTGGCGGGTTCAGCTGGGAAGAGAAAATGTTAAAGTGCTCCGAGACTTTCTTCACCAGGTCAGGCACTACACCCATGACTCCAGCCTTGAAATAGCCCTCGTACATGGCTATCTAGTCTCCTGGGCATTTAGAAGCCCTCTCGCCTTATCCAGGCAGTCTCAAGTGGACGTCTGCCCTAATGGAGTACTTCTGCCTCCACTACTCCAAGAGCTCAGAGCTCACGTTCGAGAAAGGGCCAACCTTCATGAGCTCTGGACCCGCGGCAGAGTGCAGTGACAGCGGGTTGGCCTCAGGGATCTTTGTGTTCTCAGAAGACCCCTCAACCTCAGGAGATGGGCTAGTTCTGATTAAATGCCTCCACCAAACACGGGCCCCAACAGAGGATGAGGCCAACGGAGAAAATTCGTCACCGGAGCTAGTCATATCTGGGTTCAAGCAAGTTTCTATCTTGGGTCTAGGAACTGATCGGGACAAGAAAGACCTAAAAGCTAAGGCTGATTTGAAATTCTTAAATCCAACTCCAAGAATCTACCGTAAAAGAAGCGAAAAGAAGAGGGAAGAAGACGATCTAACCTTAAGAATTGCGGATCAACAGCTTGAAAGGGATTTCGAGAGCAAAATTTTCGTAAGAAATGGAAGAAGATGAATCAAGAATTATAGTAAGAGAGAGAACATGAGGTGAAAATGCCAAAGAAGAAAGAGGAGAAGGTTTAAAAGAAATAGGAGAAATCAAATGAGTCGCACGCGTGTAATCATTGGCGCGAATCTCGCAGGAAGAATAACGACTATATTCTCGCTCTTCAAATCTTCATAAATCTTCGCCAACGGCTATAAGCTTCCCTTTTCACCAAATCAAACAACAAGGATTTTTTTAAAATAATCCTCCTTAAAAGCTGCAAGCGGTTCGCAAGAATTCAAATTTCGAAGCCCCAAGGCCAGGCGACAAAGAGCCAGGCGCAACCTCCCGTCACAGCAATGCTCATTATCTGGTACACCTTGAACTAAAAGCAAGCAAACGCTTGAGGAAAGCAAAGGCGGCACAAGTCAAAGCTAAAAAAGGCCAAGCGACTACTGGCTTTCTGCCTAAGCCACCTGGAAGACATGTTATTCCACAACTTCGGATCGAACCTGCGCAATAAGGGGCAAACTGTTAGGAGTAATTTAGGTTATCGGAATTCCCCAGACTTAGATGGAGTACGGCAGTAAGACCTCAAAGCAGGGGAAAACCCAGAAGCAGGAAGCCAGACAACGTCTTATAGTCGGAAGCCGGAAGTCAGACGACCAAGGATAGTCGGAAGTCGGAAGCTAGCCGACCACAGCCTCTCCTTTATTTTTGCTATTCCAACTAGTAGATAATGACATGTATTTTAGATAAATATGCATATATTTTACAGATAATCATGATTTATCCAATTCTTGGAGGGATAATCATGAAACTCATTTATAAATACCAAGCTTAAAGGGAAAATGTGAACGCACGAAAACCCTAAGCCACAAATCAATAAAACAATCATCTTTTCGCCATCTCTCGATCCTAAAGCTCAGCTCATAAATTCAGAACCCTTTGCAAAACATTCATTAAGAACGACCAAAATCACCCATAATAGGTAGCTCCTGAGCGATTCTGCCTTACGCTGCTTGATCTCATAAAGGTCATCAGAGGACTTAGGAGTCACTCTACTGCTGGCAAATTACCCCAGAAACAGATAAGTCAGATGAGCAAAGGATCTTATGGTTCCGATTGGGATTGATATGAACCATTGCAAGGCGGCCCCTGTCAGGCTAGAGCCAAATCCCTTGCACATGGCGGCTTCCTTATGTTCTTGGATTGCCACTGTAAGCATCTTCTGCTTGTATTGTGCAATGTGATTGTCTGGGTCAGAAGTCCCGTCGTACGACCTGACGATTGGGAAGGCAAACTTCTTCGGCATATCGGTGAGGGCGATCTCCTCTGAGAAAGGAGTGTCTGCGTAGGAGCTCAAGGTACTTTTCCTCAAGGGAGGTGAGAAACCCGGAAGTCGCTCGATCATTTACTGCAGTGCCTCAAATTTGTTGGAGAACATCTGCTCCAGTCGTCTGTCTTCAGCAGAGTGTGGGGGCGGGGCCTGCGACTTGTGGCTCTTCTGTATCCATCAGGTATGCTTTCTCTTGAGCAAGGTTTCGGTCATCTTGGGTCTCCGCTTCTGGTGGGTTTTCTCCCTCTCCCAGGTTATTGGTACGAGGAGTTCATAGAGTTGCCATACGGGGTACCTGGACCTTGAACCTGTGATTTGTGGCTTGATTCGCCGTTAGAGCCGAGTTTTCTTTTTTGAGGGTCTCGTTCTCCAGCTCTAGCTACTGGAGGCGCTACGTGTTCTCTTGGAGCGTTTTGGCATGAGCCTCCATCTGCTGCCTCATGGTCTTAAGCTCTGCAGCTGCTGCGTCAAGTCGAGTTGGAGTCTGATCTCTTCGAAGCTGATCCATCTCTCCTAGTCTCTTTTGAAAAGTTTTTAGTTGAGATTGCATCTCATCGTAGGTGAGCTCTGCTTGTGCTGGTGTTATGTTTGCTGATTCATAATTGTCTCCAACCATCATCACGTAGTTGTTTTTGAAAACTTCCCTCCTTCTAGAGCCAACTTTTATGGGTGATTTTGGTCGTTCTTTGTAGCACTACGGAAGTTGGAGGTCGATGAATTTTTAGCAAAGGTTTGGGGATGTTTGTGCTAAGCTTAGAGATCAAAGATGGCAGAAAAATTGCTTGTTGTATTGATTCTTTGCTTAGGGTTTTCGTGCGTGCAAGTTTTTCCTTTGAGCTTGGTATTTATACATGAGTTTCATGATTATCCCTCCAAGAATTCGATAAATCATGATTATCTGTAGAATATATGCATATTTATCTAAAATACATGTCATTATCTACTAGTTGGAATAGCGAAAATAAAGGAGAGGCGGTGATCGGCTGGCTTCCGGCTTCCGGCTATTCTTGGTCGTCTGACTTCCGGCTTCTGGCTATAGGACGTCGTCTGGCTTCCTGCTTTTGGGCATTCCCCTGCTTTGAGGTCTTACTGTTGTACTCCATCTATGTTTGGGGAATTCACATGACCTAAATTACTTCCAACACTCATAATCCATCTGTGAATATAATGGATTCTTTCCGGTTGACTCGTGCTCACGCTCCACTCCCCGATTTTGCCCCAAAGCTATTAATAAGTCACCTCATACTTCATGACTTGAGTATCCCGAAGGGTTTACCATTGGTTCCTCACTCCTTGTTCGTCTTGGAAACATTCTGCATCATATTTTCAAGGTAAATCCTAACCCCACTTGACTGAAAGAAGAAGCATGTTGGTTTCCTAATATGCCTTTTGTGATACCTTTGACTCGATAAAACATTTGAAAAACAGTCCCATGTGAACATGCAGAACCATGCTCTGATACCACCTGCGTTGTAACCCCCCGATCAGGATTAGGTCAAGTCAACTAATATGTCGTGCAACAATCAAACAAGAACATGCACGACAAACCAGTTAACCATAACAAAATGTCCCGACCAGGGATGCTACAACTATGCTCTTAAAAACTCGACCGAGGTTCCCAGAACAATTTTAGAATCCCAAGATAAACATTTGAGAACATGTATCCTAACGGACCCAAATTAAGGCTTTCCAACACTCATCTGAATCCATTAGTTGGTTCGTCCCGGACAAAGACTAGTACCATATGAAACTACAATTTCTTTATAAAACATACTTTCTATATTTCATTAGGTTCAAACCATACAAAATACATATAGCTCGGCCGATATTATAAGCATACTACTTAATACAAACATACTTTGTCTTCGCAAAAGGCAGTGAGTCTACACCAGCAACTACTGCTTCTTCAAATCCTGCTTATTACCCCACTAGGGTTATCTCAAAACGAAGAGTCTAATGAGCAACTATTTTGCTCAGTGAGTTCGGTTACATATTATCCCCCCATTCCCACAAGCAACAAACTTATTCACACATAAAGCAATTCAAAAATATCAAGAATTCATATATCAATCTTCCACTCGTTGTGAGTGGTTAATCCCGGTGGATCATCGAGGCTTTCCCCTTGCCATTGGTAAATCCACCTATCATAATCTACCTTCCAATCTGCATCCCTTCTTTCGCTCATTGACTCTAGACACGAAGTCTAAAAAGCCAATGGCCCAGATCTCACAAACTTGCCGCATCGTCATGCGGCCTGCCGGCACCGGTCGAGGGTTGCTAGACCTATCACCGTGCTCAACATAACTTGCTAAAACTAATTTTGGTATGGCCCCGACAAGTTACGGCCTCTAGGTGGACACCAATGACTCTCCCGACACTCCACCCGAGTGCCGCGCTCACACTACGAGTTCCTCACCAAGCGAACCTGTTCACAATCAAATCCGGGTGTCATACCAATCGAACCCGGGACAAACAAGTCATATTGTTCGACAAGGTTCGGACAATATACGCTATTATCATGCATCAAATTCAACACATAAGCTAAAATGTTATACCCTTCGAGCCGAAGCCCGGACGATATAATCCAGTATATTCCACAGCATGCATGCAAACGAAAATCAACGAATATCGCATAACATCATGCCATCAATCATCATGCATCACACAAAACACGCAATTCTCTTGTTTTGCAGGCGCTAATCGCACAAACAACAAACAAACCCTCACCGAGACTCACTTTAGGGTTCGGTTAAAGCAGTCAGATTTTGTTATGGGAAAGGTTCAGCTCCTATAGAAATTTTTGCAGAGTTTCAGACCTCTAAGTCTGTAGTTAAATCAATAGAAAAGGATTTCCCCATCTTCCGTTAGTCGGAAATGGGATCCGAACCTATTTTTTTACTTAGGTTACGAAAATGATAAGGAAAAACTAAGGCTGGAAGTTTACCTGAGAATTTCTTGTTCGGACAGGTTTTTCTACGGTCAAGACAAATTTTTTCACGCTCGGACAGGATTCGGCTTTGACCAGACAAGGTTTTTCACGTTCTGGAAAGGTTTTTCGTGTGCACAAGTTTTGTTTGCAGATGGGGAAACTAAGACACGGTCCCAAGGGTATTTATAGGGCTAAGGGCACAAAATAATGAGGTTTTGCACGAGAGAAATGCTTGCTGGCTGCAAACATGAGTTGTCGGCTCGGTAAAATTTGTTGGACACAACGCTCGGCGTGCATGCTGAATCGTGTCCAGATGCTTCTGCTCAAGCAGGCAGCCAGGCAAGTGATGCAGGCACGCTGCTTGGTCACTATCCGGACGTGCCTCACACTGATTCGAACGTATCCGGACGTCCGAAACATTTCCCGATCGGATCAGAACATGTTGGGACGTTCGTTTCTCAGATCCACACGTGTCGAACAGTACCCGAACAGTCGGGAAAAATATTTCTCCGAAAAAAAACTCAATTTTTTTCGGGGAATATTCTTACCATCTATTCCCAAAACCATTTTACCTTCAATGGCCTAAGAATAAGTTTCCCAACTAATTTCCCTCCATTGCTAAACTTGAGGTGGTTGTTTGAATGTTTGGTTTTATAGAGTATGATTTGTCATTACTACATTGAGTATTATCCATGAGCTATAAATTTGGACANATGTCTAAATTTGGACTTGTTCTTTGAAAGATATCATTTGGATTTTGAACTTAGTAATCTAGAAAGCATTTAAACAAAAGCCCTTAGTTTGAAAAGTGAAAAAGTCAAGTGCATGTTTTGACCATTATGGCCGAAAATTGTATC
>OVAN01010056.1:0-16169 GCA_900406275.1 Anastatica hierochuntica | reverse complement strand
AAGGCTCAACTCTCGTTTGTTGCCCATCTAAGCATGCATGTGATAGTCTAATTTAAGCCCTTTTAATCATCTAGCACCTAGGTAACATCCACTTTCATGGGCTCAAGTGAAAGACATAGATCTAGTTCTCTCAAGCATTTCATCGAACACTTCCTAGGCGTCTTTGAGCATGCAACGGACTTTGAAGAACTAAACTATATCTAGTAGGAATCTATGCCAAGACCTAGTCTAAACATCCAATACAACCCTAGATCTAACCCTAGCATACCATATCTCAAGATCCAAGAAGGATCTACTCACTAAATCTCATGGAAATCCAAAGACACTAAATGGGTCTTTGAGCTCCCATGGTTTTAGAAGAATAGATCTAGAGAGAAAGATAGAAAAATAAGATCCAAATCACTGAAACAAACAAAGAGTTATTACAAGGTTTTTAGATCTCAAAACAAAGTTAAAAATGTGTCTCAAATGTCTAAAAAAGGTCTCTTTATTCTTGGAACATAAGGAGGTATTTATAATAAAGAGAGAGTGGAGGAAACCCTAAAGTAAGGGCATTTTCGACAAAGGTTGTCAGCCATCGATCTCCAAGGTCGATGGGAGCAAGCCTCAGGTTGATGGGAGCTTCCCATTGGCAACTAAGGTGTTGGTTGATGGAAAGGTAGGCAGCCATCGACCTCAAGGTCGATGGGAGCTTCCCTTTAGCAGTTTTGATGGCTTCTTGCTCCTCTTTGATGCCTTCTTGATCCTCAACTCTTCAATAGCCTTTTGCTCCTTTTTTCCTTGATTTCTTTGCTCTAAATCCACCTTGAATCCATCCCTAGATCCTCCATAGATTCATCCATAATTGCAACTACAAAATGCAAAGAAAATGCATGCAAATGCAAAATGTTCCTAAACTAGACTCTAGACTCAAACTAATGCGTTCTAGGACTTAAATGCCATATATACAACCTAAAAGTGGATGAAAATAAGTTAAAATAATTCTAATTATGCATGAAAATATATACACATCAAGCTAGAAAAAGCCGGTACAACTTGTGTAAACCTGTTCCAATAAACTCACTAGTTATCACCAATTCAGACATGTACAATAAGACTAAACAGAGACTAATTCAGCTTATTAAAAAAATGTAAATGTCACCTTTGATTAAAAAATCTCCACCTTGACATTAACATTGAGTTTGTCCCTTATGCCATCAAGCAAAGCCATCACCTTAGCCCTTGGCTAAACCAAAAGGTAATCTCCTGTATGCGTATGTTCTAAAGAACATGTGAGAGTGGGTTTCTCCTGATCCCTAAGATTTATTGTTGAAAGAAACCCGAATAACCATCTAGGAAGCAATAAATGAATGATTTACTAACCTTTCTAGCATTTGATCGATAAAAGACAACATAAAATGATCTTCCCTAGTTGAGGGAATTTAGCTTTCTAAAATTAATACACCTCTTATGCATGATTATAGCTCTACTAGAAATCAACTCATCCTTCTCATTCTTTATAATTGTCAATCCTCATTTCTTAGACACTACATGTACGGGAGAAACTCATGTGCTATCCAAAATTGAATATGTGATCTTTGCCTCAAGGAGTTTAATAATCTCTTTCCTCACCTCATCTTTTAAGTTAGGATTTAATCACCATTGTGGTTCTACATAAGTCTTTAATTCATTCTCTGAATGGATCATGTGCATGCATAGAGATTTGGAACTGAAACTTTCTCCTTGTTAAAGCAATGGACGTACTCTTTAAGGTTTTCATCTACATGATGCTTGATCTGGTAGAGGTCATTGGAGGTACACCTAAGAGTGCGACTGCTAGTAAAGTGCTTGACGAAATTAAGCATTGCGAATGAATTGATGGAACCATTGGCTAGATACGAATACGATAGTTGTGCTAACTCTTTCAGACTCGCTCTGAATCTTTTGCACATTCACACTTCTATGTGTTCATGGGTGTTGGAGGTAGTAGCATGTGTTCGCCATATTGAGATATGTGAGTATCAGGGTTTGTGGTCCTATCGTAAAGTAGTACAGATGGCAAGTGAACCTCCTATGGATTTCACTAAGGGCGATGGCGTCGACAAAAGGTGTGTGCGCTTAAGAGTTTAAAGTTGTTTTGTTGATCAATGAAGCCACCCCTGGCAGACGCTTCATCATGTTTTCTATGGCTTCCAGCCTTCCCGTTGACAAGGTTTCTAGACCAGTGACCTCGTTAGCGTTTCCTTCGTGAGTTTTGCTTGAGTTGTTATGATGATAAAAGCCAAGGTATGGGGTTAGCTTTGAGCTTGTAATCTGATGTGCTGGTGCCTCCTTAGCGACTTTGGTCAGCATTTCATCCAAAGTCTACATTGATGTGACTCTCTTCTTGAATTTGACTCGCCTTTCACCGTCATCATTGGCGTTCGACTTCTTTGCATCTCTCTTTGTCGCAAGGCTTTGAGAAGATGATGTGACTCTCATCTTCTCACTCCTTCACTCGAGCTTCATTTTGCCTCAGCTCTGCTGCGATCGCCTCGTATTCTTGAAGTTTCGCCGCCAACACGGCGTCCTCCGCTGTCTCTGGTGAAACCTCCACAAACTAAGTCGTGCTACATCGTTTGATGTGGATTCTTGACTCGTCTTCTTCTCGAGTTCGGGGGAACTCCTCGATTCACTCATATTTTCTTTAGTTCTTATTGAAATCTCTCCCCTTCTTCTAGCGCCAAATTGTTTAGGATTTTTTGAGTGATTATTTGACGGAGAGAGAACAAGAACAAAGTATGCAAAAGATTCTTTGTTGATATCTAAAGAAATATATTACAATGTATGAGTATTTAGTAATAAGTTTTGGATCCTTGAATTAGGTTTTTTCCCTTTGTATTTATAGTATTCGAATAAGAGTATTTTCATAATCTTTGTGGAAAACTTCTATTTTTGAGTCTATATTTACAATAAGAATTATTTCAATAATTTTATAATGCAATTGTCCTTATTTTTTTAGATTTAAATCAAATAGTAGAGAATATTCGTTAAGACTTTGCTCGTGACCTTGACAAGGCTTTATGTCCTTGGCTAAGGTCTTGGTTAACACATCCAACTAAGGAGATTATCTATGTGTCCCCAACAACAATCATGGAAGTTATATAAATTGATCAAAGAAATATAAAGGTCATTAGTTTTCTTATCAAAATGGTCATTTGTTTTCTTAGACATTACAATAAATGTTTACAACAAAATGCACGTGAGGAACTTAAACTTCCTAAACCAAAAAAAAAATAAATATATATATATATATATAGCTAGACCCCAAAAAGCATTATTTATTTTTCGCTATTGAATGCAAATAAGAAATTTCTAACAGATGCCTAAACCTGACAAAAGAAATCAAAATGTTTAATCGTTTGGTAAGTGTAAGACTGGAGCCAGAGGTCAAAGAGAACATCTAACATTACACATCTATACTTCAAATTATCCATTCATGTAATATTTTTTTACATAAACTATACAGAGAAACTTACAAAAAATATTAATCGATAAATACCAAATTTCAGTTTTGTAACACCTTCAAACAATACCAAATATATATATATATATATATATATACACACACACACACTACGCGCAGGGTAACTCTAGTGTGAACAATAATTATAAATGAAGATGCTTGTACGATGAGACAAAAAGGCTTTAATTAGCTAAGAGGCTTACATATTGCCAAAAATATTAGAGTGATTCACATGAAGAGTATTTTTTTTTCCTTGGAAAAAAATACACTTTTTGGGTATAAGGTATTTTTTTCTATTTTCGAGAAAAAAATTGACCATTTTACCTTTTTTTGAAACAAAAATGCGGGTAAACATAATTTTTATGGACGGAAATTTTGCGTGGACAAGTCCATATTTCTATGTTTATTTGGACATATCTAAATGGACAATAATTTTCACATTAGACAAGAGAGTTTAACTTTGACTTGAAAATTTTTAGATTAATGTTCACAATAATTTTTTTTATAATTTATTGTAATTTTAGATAAAAAGCGAATTTTAAACAACCATTAGTATCATTTCACATACTAATTTATTTAGAAATTGATATTTTATGTATTTTTAATTATGAACCTACGTGAACACATCTATATGGACATCTTCACAAAAATTTCAAGAAAATGCATAACATTTTGTTTGAGTCTCTCACATATGGACTTATACACATGAATTGTAATGATTAGGGTTCGTCATAAACATATGCTAATAATTATATAATAAATCATTAATTAAATATGACGATAATTGAATATATATATTTTTTTAGTTTTAGATAGTAATCCAATTGTAAATAACTGATAATATCGTTTCATATAGTGATTTATTTTAAAAAAATTTAGATTTTATGTGTTTTTAACCATGAACACATCTTCATTGACACATCCATATGGACACATTCATAAAATTTATAAGAAAATGCATAAGATTTTGTATGAGTCTTTTACATCTCCTCCGGCCACTTTATCTCCTCCCTCAATTTATGATAGTAATTCATTTCCATCAGGTCAATTTTTTATGGACATGTCCAACTTTTTCTCTAATTAAATCAGGTCGATAGTCTCTTTTTTTGTAAGGCGGAGCCCCATGAGTCTTTGGAGGTAATGAAAATCCTAGAGTTGTATGGCAAAGCATCAAGACAAAGAGTTAATCTGCTCAAGTCTTCAGTCATGTTTGGCAAGAAGATCCTAGTTTCAGTTAGACAAGATCTCAAGAATATCCTGGGTATCCAAACCGATGGTGGCCTCGGAACCTACTTAGGTATTCCAGAGGATCTAAGAGGATCTAAATGCAAGGTCTTTGCCTTCATTAGGGATTGGTTACAGAATCGGGTGAATATGTGGTCTTCTAAGTGGTTGTCCAAGGGAGGGAAAGAGATTTTGATCAAAGTCGTAGCGTTAGCCTTGCCGACGTATGTTATGTCGAGTTTCCTACTTCCGTTGGATGTCTGTGATAAGATTACTAGTGCGATTGCTAGATATTGGTGGAGTTTAGATCCTCTTCGTCGGAGTGTCCACTGGGAGACATGGGATAAGCTATGTGCTACCAAAGCAGAAGGTGGGTTAGGTTTTCGTACGCTCCATGAATTTAATTTGGGCATTTTGGCCACACAACTCTGGCTGCTTAACTGGTTTCCGCACTCTCTGTTGGCGCAGGTTCTTAAAGGGAGATACTATAAGTTTTCTACACCGCTGCGAGAGGCGGAGTCAGATAGACCCTCGTACGGGTGGCAGAGTATCTTAGCATCTAAGGATCTCTTGCTTTATGGATTACGGGAAAAAAAAATTTTGTGCCCTTACTACTAGAGCTTGGGAGGATCCATGGCTACCGACAACGCCTGCGCGGCCTGCGAGAGCAAGGGTCCCTGCTTTCCATACGTTGATGGTGGTTAGTGACTTTATCGATTGCGACTCTAAGCAATGGTATATTCAAAAGATGGAACAATTCATTGTGGTAGATCATATCCCTCTTATCAGGAGCTACCTATTCCTTAGTCATTTCATATGGATGATTTTTGCTGGCAATTCACATGATCGGGACAGTACATAGTCATATCAGGGTATAAGCTGGCCCGAGAGCTGGTAGAAAGCAAGGATGAGGAGGACCATTATGGGCCGAGTTTGAAAGAATTGAAGTGTCATGCCTGGAAGATTGATGCGCCACAGAAGATTTGTCATCTTATATAGCAGATGGTGTCTGGCTACATAGTTGTTCCACATAATTTGACCAGTCGAGGAATTCACTGTATGGACCTTTGTCCGAGGTGTGGGTATTCGGAGGAGACAGTTCTTCATGCTTTTTTTGAATGCCCTAAAGCTCTACAAGTGTGGGCAATGGTTCCTACCATGCGGGTTTCAAGGGTTTTTCCTGTGTCAAGTCTTTATAGTTCATTGGCCTTTTTATTTTGGAGTACTGAGGCGGCAAGCGTGGAGGGATATGGATCTTATCCATAGTTCCTCTAGTTTATCTGGGAGGCACGTAATGAACAACTATTCTGTGGGATCGAGTTGGAGGCGGCGGATATTATTAGCCGAGCTACCTCGAAGTAGCGGGCTTGGACGGCAGGGACTGCAGAGGACTCTCAGCCTATTTTGGAGGCCCAACACATACAACCGCAAGCCATACGCTTGCGAAATATCTACTTTGTGGATGGGTCATGGAAGATAACGGACAGACACAGCAGAATGGTTTGGTCCCTTGTTGGTTGTTTGCACTTGGATGAGTTCTCGTAACCAAGTACGGCGGATATCATCGCTCCACTCAGAGCTAGAGGCGCTCTTATGGGCAATGCAGAGCGTACCAGCCCATTCTGATATCTAGGAGTTTCAGACAGATAATCAGGACGTCATTCGCATGCTTTCTAATCCGACGGACAGGCCAGATTTTGCGATAGAGCTTCAGGAATTTGAGAGGGCGAAACTTGCTTTCCAGTGCTTCAAGATTTCGTATGTCCCACGCGCTTGTGTTTCGAAGGCGGATTTGTTAGCTCGACTTGCTAGAGAGCACCAGCACAATTTCTCTTTTGTTGGTTGTTCTACTCCGGTGTGGCAAGCCACACCGCCTCAAACTTGAGTAATAGAATGACTTTTTGTGTCAAAAAAATATATTACTTATATGAAATTTAAAAGTTGAAAATAAAAAAGGTAAAAAAGGTTATATTAAAAAATAATTTACCTCACCGACAAGTAAAAAGAAAGTAAAAATTAAAAGGTGAGAAAAATGAGAGAAGAGAGAGAAGAATAAGAGATAATAAATAAAAAGAAATAAAACAATCATTTAATATTCTTTTAATTGTGCAAGGATACTATGGTAATCTCAAACCAAAAAAGTGCTCCTTGTCAAAAAAAGTACCCTATTGTGTAATTGCAAACTTAAAATGTCCCTTTTCTTGTAAATATTTCAAAATATTACTCCCTATGTTTCGCAAAAAGTGTCATTCTGACATTTTTTACACATATTAAAAAAATTCTTAAAAAGTCTCACATACCCTTCATTAATACTTTAACAATAATTCTCTCTCCAATTAATACATTAAAACATTGAGGTTAAAACAAGAATTTTACTTATAAATTTGCATCGACAATGTAAAACAACACACTTTGTGAAACAAAATTAAGAACTCAAAACGACACTTTTTGAGAAACGGAGGGAGTAAAAAGCAAGATGAAGCCTTAGAGAAAGATATGCTACTTAGGATCTAACAAGCCATGTTTTTGTTATGTCGTTGAATCTTTTTCTTTTACTTTAAGCAAGGGTATTATCTCGTAATGAACGGTCCAATACTATCTTGATAGTTGCTTCCAGCGATGAAGAAATCTCATCACGTAGTCTGTTTTCGTTCACGCAAAATTTCGTACAAAACTGTGTGACCCATCACCTGTTGAAGAAGCTTAGGTGCTGAAGAAAGGAAGTAGATAATTAAGCTTAGGTGCCTGACCCATTATCCATTGCGTGTAACTATGTAATGTGGAAATTCTTTTAAGGACAAAGTAAGGGATGGTCGAAATGAGATAAAGCAAAGGAACTAATTAACTGGAAGTGGACTACAACTCTATGGACTGAATTTCTATATAAAAAAGTGTGAGACACTTGTTTATAGAGTCATAGTTGTGTGTGAGAAGAGTTTATAAAATTGATTTGGCTATCTGTGTCAACAAAGTGCACTTATTTGTTGACAAATCCCTAGAGAACTCCAGAATTAAGCGTGGTTATGCTCGAGTAGCACTCAGGTGACTGACCTTTTAGAAAGTGACTTCTGGAATCGTGCGAGTGAGGAAATAACACGGAGAATGATCGCGAGGTGATTGCAAGGACAATAAACTCTGACTTTAAGAGTATTTTACAACTTAAGGCATCAAATAAAGCCAAAAGAAAAAGAAGAAGCTTAGAAGTTATTTTCATCGCTTTTCAAAATAACAATTATTTAGACTTTTTTGCCTCTCTTAAATGAAACAATTACTATTCTATATATTTCTCTAGATTTTATGCAGGTTGAGACATGCTTATTTAAATTTTTGATGTAATTCCCTAATGTAGGAGTGTTTGCTTTGAAAATTGTTCCTTATATTGCTTCACTTCCATATCACTGACGTTTATTTGCCTTGGCATATCTTTCATTTGTCTTTTTAATTCGTCAAATTTCATGTTCGCTCTCTCCTCAAACATTCTTCTATCTTGTTCAAGCGCTTCATAGACGGCATTTTCTCTTCGTTTATTTAGAAGAAACAGGAGTGATTCCTTGGTTGTGTCGCTCGACCTTTCTCCTTCTACGAGTCTTAGTGCTTTTATAATTCTCATCTCACTTGACATTTCCTTGGTTTCCTCTCTCCCTGAGTGTGCGAAAATGACATTGCCCAAATTGGAGAGGTTTGTCTTCTCTTCGCAAGGTAGAATGAGAAGAATCCTTTTGCCGGTCTTGTAATGGTCAAGTATGTATTTCGGCTTCTTTGTCTCCCGGTCTAGTTCTACGAACTACCAACTCACAAAAAACAAACATTTATTTTGAAACTACATCAGGTGCATCCTTAAACACATTTGCCATAAGAAATCGTATTGAAAAGCCTTTTGCACCATATAAAAGTTGCAAACTGACCACCATAATTAATTATGTGCATTCGGGAATTATTTCTTTGGCCTCTTCCTCTGATATATATCGTCTATAAAAATTATCCTTGCATTGCTTACATAAATACGGATCATCCTAATAATAGGATTTTAGATCATGGTAGAACTTCTTCTTACCGTAAGTCCCCATGTCCGGAGGTTCTTTCCCGCTAACTACGTAAATCAAAATGTCGCAATACCATGGGATTGAGCTTCATGTATCACTCATGTATTCCTCATCCCATCGATCAAGTTTGTCATCAATAATATGAAAGATTTACTAACCTTTCTAGTATTTGATCGATAAAAAGCAACATAAAATGATCTTTCCTAGTTGAGGGAATTTAGCTTTTTATAATTATTACACCTCCTATGCATGATTATAGCTTTACTGGGAATCAACTCATCCTTCGCATTCTTTATAATTGTTTTTGGTGAGATCGTTTTTGCAAACAAAATCACAATGAAGCTTTAATATTTATAAAAGCCCATTTTCTAACAATCACACTATCCACAAGTGCACGGATATGTTCTTGTAGTACTTTGGGGTCGAACCACAAGGAGCACGTCAAACTAGAATAGTCTAAACTTTGAGAATCCACAACCCCTCCTAATCTAAGTGAATCGAGAAGGTTTTGGGTCCTAGCAATCTACTAAGAAATGCAAAACAAAAGCAATAACATAAACAAGATAGATAAAGCAAAGCAACAAAGGAAAATTATGGAAAAGAAACAAGCATGAAACTAAAGTGCAAGAACGAAAATTAAAGACAAGTAAAGACGATGGATCAAAGATGAGAGTAATAGAAGAAACTAGTAAGATGGTAATAGTGGTGTTAGATCAAGCTATTGAGAGCAATTCTATGACCAAAGACATCTATAGCTTACTCCACACTCATGGTAATAAACCATTTCCTATATGATGCAATAACTCAACTCTCGCTTAGTCTGATTGACAAATCAATAAGAATCATTAAGAATAGGTCTATTTAGTCACCAAAATCCCTAGCAATCAACTCTCATGGGCTAAGAAAGGTTTAGCATAAATTAGGTTCTTTCAGACATTTCATCGAACACCTCTCGGGCGTGAAATGCATACATGTCAAGATTCCTTCAAGTCAAGCATTAAAGCCTCCTAATCCATTAGTAACTAAAGATAACCTATCCCTAAACCATCATTACAAACCTATCTAGCCAGATCTCAAACACCAAAGATCCATCTACAGAACCTACTCACAAATCATGGAAGAGAAGAGAGTAGAGATGAGAAACATAAACATGATTTAATAGATAAAAGATTTCAGATAAAAAAGTAAAAAGAGAGACTTTTGATCTAAAAGATCAAGAGAATCAACTTAGAACATAGATAAAAGTGTTGGAAAGTTGATAAAAAAGTAGAGGTTATGTTCTTGGAGGCTAAGAGGGGGTATTTATACTAAAAGGGGGAGAGAGTGCCCTAAAAAGGGTTTTTTATCTCGTTAACGTCGCCTGGCATCGACCAAAGGGAGGCTAGCATCGACCCCTGCGTCAATGCTGGCTCACGCTGGGCAGCTTCTTCTTCTTGTTCTTTCAATTGTCGTCAGAATGACGTATTATTTGCATATACTCCTCTTCTCCACTTGCACTTGGCTCTTGATTCTCTTTGTTTTTTTCACCATTTAAGCATCAAGAATCCATCATCCCAAGTTCTCAAGTTGCTAATCCAAAGGTTGTACCTACAAATGCAAAAGAATGCAATGCAAAGACCAAATCCTAAACTAGACCAAATTCTAACACCTAAATGCATTATATACAACCTAATTGCAACTAAAACACATACTACATTATGCTAAATATGCGTTAAATTATGAACACATCAACTCCCCCGGACTTCTCCTTTGCTTGTCCTCAAGCAAATAACAAAGACCAAACCCGGAAGTGAGGTTTGCAAGTGGAAACTCAAAACGACAATAGAAAAGAGATGTCTTATGCTCAATGTCCTAAAGATAAGTATCATAATGCATGGATCAACAAAGACTCAATGTACTTCGCAAAACCATCTCTAGGAACCTCGGCTAAGCATCCACAAGTCACTTCCTCAACCAATCTCATTAACATTCAATTAAGCTTTTACGTGCGTTCTTTACTTATGGGCAAAGCATCTAATCCATTTAGCTTGGTAAGAGAAAGGTCAATGATAAGAAGCGTTTAAAGAGAAGGTTTCACACATATTTAAGGTGGTTTCTCTCAAAAAGTAGTGCAAGACATTAGGCAAAATCGAGGTGAAGCCGAACACTTAATGCATACAAAGTCTTACTTACCTCTTTTGATTCCCACCCAAAAATGCCTAAGTCTACTTAACTATCCTTTGTGTTTCCCAATAAGATCCTTGAAACTAGTATCCTTTTACTCAATGAAGCTCATTTTTCTCTTTTTTCTTATGACAACTAGAGATTCATTTTCATTTTGCACTTAGCTTCCAACCTTCTTTCTATCTTTCTAGAGCCACTTTCTAATTCAACTTTTGATTCATTTTTCTTTTCTTAGACTTTAAGTTTGGACTCTCTAGGTTTTTATATGCTAAGGTTAGAGCTAATCCTTTTCTAATCTCTAAATCCTTTTCTTCTTCTTTTCTTTCTTTCGTTTTNTCCCATACCCAAAAACCAAATTGAACCTCAAAGAACAACCTCCCTATATTTCTAATTAGCCTTAAAGTGAGGCTAATCCTAAGGAAGCATTCCCTTGTCGTTCAACTTCTTTGCACACGGGTTTTTGCCCATGTGTGCACTTTCTAAAAGAGGCCTCACAATCAAATTATTAGGGGGTTTGAAAGAAAGGTTTAAGTGTTGATAAGGGTGTGGTAACTACTCTAAGAGAGAGAGTAGCCACTTGAGCTAAGAACGATGGTGAAAATGGTAAACATAGCTCAAATGTTACGTGTTTATCCACGACTAAGTATGAGTAAACCCATAAGCAAGATTATTAATTTATGTTTAAGTTTCACTTAGTTTAGATTAGCCTTAGATGATAACTAGCATCAACGTTCACCTAAAACTTCAAGAGGATAATTCCAAAGATGATTTTTCCTTTGAATTCTAGGTGGTCTAAGCATTATTGTACTTATAATGAGGGCATTAAACATTAAGCAAGACTTTACTATCTACAAGGAAATCCTATTTGTTCCCTATGCAAATGCAATACTTTATTCTCCTAACAAACTAAGTATTTACATATGGATGCAATCTATATAAAAATTTTTGAAATCAAATTGAAAATCTTTTTGAATTTTTGAAATTTTTCAATTTTTTGGTTTTTATAAGTCATATCTACAATGCAAGACTCAATATGCGTGAAAAGAAAAAAAAACTTCAAAACTCAAAATAGCATTAGTACTAAGCCCCTCTCCCGACTGAAACTTCACTGTCTCGGTGAATTTTAAATCGTGAGAGTGACTCATTAAAACACATATATAATACGAAAATATGCTATGATATATACAAGGCATAATAGGTGTACCTTTTGCACTCATATGCATGAGTGTTGAGTGGATGAGACGATTTGGACCAAAGGTTTGTAATTAGATCAAAGGCACAAAATTTCCTTAGCTTTAATTATTGATTTGTATGGTTCCCCTTTGGTACCTAAACTTGAGCAAAAAGATGACTTTTAAACAACATCGTTCCAAGACATAACCATTCTTTATTTAAATTTAAGAACTTAAGAGTAAAGCATTGAAATAATAAAAAGGATATGTATAAAATGATATTCATGAGATTGCCTCTCAAGTGCGCTTGTTTAGAGTCATTAGCTAAACTTAGGGTATGAGACTAGGATTTTGGTAGGGTTGGCCAACGAGGTGCTTTTGATTTCCATGGCGGATCATGTAGCTCAATGACAAGAATCTTCTTCATCAATGCATTAATCCCTTCTTCACCTTTCTCCTTCATCTCCTTGGTAACTATGACTTTTACCTTTGCAAAAGGTTTTGGAAAATCATTTCACTTAACTCAATAATCAATCACTCCATCAACACATTTTGTTGGAGTAAAAGTCATAGTAGAAAAATGAGTTGGGTTAAGAGGCATTCCCTTCTTATCAATGTCTTTTACCATGCTTGGGATTGCACAAGGAAGTGTTGTCTTTGGTGAAGAGTCAACGAGCATGATTGAAGTTGCGCTTTGCTTCACATCCTTAGGTTTCTCTTTCTTGGTCTTCTCACATGAAACTACATTCTCCTAAGTCCTGGCATCATATGAGGCATCTTGTTCAAAAATCTCACTAATAGAGTAAGGTTTGTCGGATTTCTCCAAATCACCATTCTTGGGGATAGATTTTGGCTCAAGAAGTTTTTCACTTTGGGCTGTATTTTCAGTAGATTCACTACCCTCTTGGTCCATCATCATCATAAAATTGTCGATCCTCTTTCTTTTGGTGACTATATCCTTCAAAACCTTGTTGACTACCGGTTGATCTTAACACCATTTCATAAATTGTATTGTAACCGTGAGACCTCTCATTCGATCGTTGATCTTCTCGTATTTGGCTTCACAGATTTGTTTCTTGAAAGGACCGGGGAATGGTAGATTCAATTCATCAATGGGAATGTCGGTGTCGGCTGGCTCCTTCTTTTGCTCCCTTTTTGGACGTGGAGGAGCTACTACCTTAGTAGCTTTCTCTTGTTTATGTGGGTTCCCTTTAGATTCTTCAGGAATATCCTCTTCTTGGTTTTCCTCTTGAAGCTCTTCTTCAATAGGAATCTCCTCAACTTTCTGCTCATCCTCTTTAGGCTTCTCCTCATGAGTCCTTGGTGGCAATTTCTTTCCACTTCTCAATGTAATGGCTTGACAAACGCCTTAGGATTTACTTCACTCTTTGCTGGAAGTTTTCCTTCTTGAGATTACAACATAAAAGCTTGGTCTGCATGCTTGTATGTCATCTCCTTCACATAAGAGGAAAGAGATTCATACCTTTCTTATAACTTCACGAAGTCTTCGTGATACTTATGGTCGATCATATCTATCTTCTCAAATATTCCCCTTTTGAAATCATCCATCGAAACCACAAGCATCTTTAACATGGTTTCAATCTCATCTTAGAAAAATTTTGTTCGATAGAAGGTTTCTCTTCATGTACCCTTCTTGGTGAATATTCTTGGGATGAATCCCCTTGGTATCCTTTTTGAACAAAATTAACCTCCTCTTGTTGGGCTCTTGGAGTTTCTTTAGTCGAATCTTTCTCGTTCGAATGAATAAGTGCTTCTTCACAAACTTTTGCAAGTTTCTCAATCCTAGCACTCATCTCCTCATAGCGCTTTTCATACCTTCTTGATTTGTTATCATAGCCATTTTCTTCATCGTAGCTTCTTGCCAAATTTTTGACTAGCTTCTCACCTTGTTCGGTTGATAAGCTAGCGAAATTCCCATTACTTGCCATGTTGATTGTTGGGAGTAATTTAGGTCATGGGTATTCCCCAACCTAAGATGGAGTACAATAGTAAGACCTCAAAGCAAGGGAATGCCCAGAAGAAGGAAGCCAGATGACGTCGCATAGCAGGAAGCCGGAAGTCAGTTGACCTTGCATAGCCAGAAGTTGGAAGCCAGCCAACCACCGCCTCTCCTCTATTTTTATTATTTAACTTAGTAGATAATGACGTGTATTCTAGATATAGATGGCATATATTCTATCAATAATCATGATATATCCAATTCTTGGAGGGATAATCATGAACCACATGTATAAATACAAAAGCTTAAGGGCAAAACGTGTACGCACAAAACCCTAAGCCAAGAAATCAATACAACATCTATTCTCTCGCCATTATTGATCCCAAAGCTTAGTGTTAACCTCACTTCATCTTTGCTAAACATTGATTGACCTCCAGCTTCCGTAGTGCTACAAAGAACGACCAAAATCACCCATAACAATTGGCGCTAGAAGGAGGGTGGCTTTCAAAAATAGCTATGTGACGATGGTTGGAGATAATCATGGATCAACAAACATCATGCCAGCACGAGCAGAACTCACCTACGAGGAGATGCGATCTCAGCTAGAGACTTTGCAAAAGAGACTAGGAGAGATGGAGCAACTTCGAAGGGATCAGACTCCAACTTGAGCTGATGCCGCAATTGCAGAGATTCAGACCCTGAGGCAACAGATGGAGGCTCATGCTAAAACACTCCCAGAGAATATGCAGCGCCTGCAGCAACTAGAGCTGGAGAACGAGACCCTCTGAGAGGCAAACTCAACTTTGACGGCAAATCAAGCCACGAATCACACGTTCAGGGTCCACGTACCCCGGATGCCAACTCTGGAAACTCCTCCTACCAATAACCTTGGAGAATGAGGAAACCCAGCAGCAACGGGAACCTTGGAGGACCAAAACCTTGCTCGAGAGAAAGAAGACCTGATGGACACAGGAGAGCTGCAAGCCGCAGTCCTCGCCCCACTCTCTGATGAGGCTAGACGACTGGAGCAGATGTTCTCCAACAAGTTTGAGGCACTGCAGTCGGTGATCGAACGACTTCCGGGTTTTGCACCTCCTCTGAGGAAAAGTTCCCTAAGCTCTTATGCAGACACTCCCTTCTCAGAAGAGATCGCCCTCACCGACAAGCCAGAGAAGTTCACCTTCCCATTCATTAAACCGTACGACGGGACTTCCGACCTGGACAATCATATTGCATAGTACAAGCAGAAGATGCTTAGTACTGCAATCCAAAAGGAGCACAGGGAGGCCGCCATGTGAAAGGGATTCAGCGCTAACCTGACAGGGGCCACCTTGCAATGGTTCATATTGATTCCAACCGGAACCATAAAATCCTTTGTTCATCTAACTGATCTGTTTGTGGACCAATTTTCTAGTACCAAAGTCACTCCCAAGTCCTCTGATGACCTTTATGAGCCCAGGCAGCGTAAGGCAGAGCTACTCAGGAGCTACCTTCACCGCTTCAACAATCAGAAAGTCAAAATCCCAAACTACAGTGTTGCCACCACAATTTCTGCCTTCAAGAGAGGACTTATGCCTGATGGTGATCTGTATAAGGAGCTCGCTAAGAACCAATGCTGAACGATGGAAGACATGCTCTCCCGGGTCCATGCGCAGATCAAGTGGGAAGAAGATTGTTGGGGTCAAAAACGGTAACATCGAAATTGACGCCCGAAACTTCCGGAGGCCTACAAATACAAACTTCGAAACCACCAAAAGCATTGAAGAACCGCCTCGCTTCGTAGGAGTGTCTAAACGCTAATTGATGCCAAACCTACATATGAGTCTTGGAACCGATTGACGACTGAACTAGAAGCCGATCTAGACGTCAATTGGAACCGAGGCCGGGGGTCCTTCTTGGCGCCAACTGGCGCCAGGACCAAGCTCAGTCCTTGCCGCCAACTGGAGCCAGGACCAAGCTGAAACCTTGGCACCAGAACCGAGCTCGTTGACTGAACCACGTCCCTTCCGATCGTCATTTCCTTCGAATCGTCACTTGATCGTCTCTCGTTACATCTCGATTGGAGTTTCCGACAAACCGTCATGACAAGAATCGCAAGGATTCGAGCTTTCCGTGGATTTCGT
>OVAN01010055.1:0-16169 GCA_900406275.1 Anastatica hierochuntica | reverse complement strand
AGCGAGCGAAATAACTTTCATCTGCAAATAAGACATAAATAAAAACTCAGCCGCACCAACTAAACGTGACCAGGAGAATTAATCAGACAACAATACAAAAAACAAAAATATTACAAACACCAGTCTGCGCGTAGCGCGAACATAGTCCTAGTTCTCATAAAGAGATAAATTTCTTTACTAAGGATCAAATCCAGGTCATAAATAAGTTATTACAATTGATGGTAAGAGCTTTTCATTCAACCCATAAATTCCAGTTCAAACCCTTTTAAAATTATTTAGTTTCTTTTAATTATTTTTAATAATATTTTGTATCCAGTTAAAAAAATTTTGGGTTCCACTGATGGTATATTCTAAATGTTATTTACTTAAAATGTATTCTCAAATAATAGTATAGAGATTTTATAACTGTTGTATCATAGAAAAGTTATTATATGAGAAATAATAGTAGGTCAAACTATGATTGAAGCAAATTCGTTTTTTATTTTATTTTTATTTTGGTTATGAAAAATTAGTTTTACATTTTTAAAGATATAAATCCCAAATAAAGAGTTGGAGATAGAAAGTAGAAATAGAATGTAAACTCAAAAAATAATATGTAACTGATAAATAAATGAGTTCTTTAAAGTGGAGGTTACAAGAGCACCGTCAAGAGCTTTTTCAATCCGTTTTGTTGTCTTTCCGACGTCGTTGGCTTCCACAACACCAACGTCAATCTCCTTCGCAAATGCTTTATTTTCCTTTTATCTTTTATGATCTCCTCGATCTTCTATACTTCGATGGTGTTGGAGATCTCTATGGTTGTTTCCTTTGACAATGGAAATTCATAGATGGATGGCGGCTCATTAGATAAAGTGGTGGTTCTCACGAACGAGGACTCTGCAATGATGGCTAACTCTGATGTACAATTATACACTTGGTGATGAATATGGTTCTGGTGGTCTCATTCTAATGGTATTAGGTAGGGGTGGGAAAAATATCAGGACCGGAAGAACCGAACCAACAAAGTAGACCCAGACCTTTGAAATACTCGAACGGATCTTAACATCAATACCCGAAAGAACCGAAGCCGAACCCAAACCTTACCGGAAACCGAATTAGTACTCGAAATATCCAAAAAATAATTACATATCCAAAATATTATTTATATTTTTATATATGTGTAATATAAATAATCAAAATTATAATTTTTATTCTAAAATATTATTAATCTTTTATAGTATTTCAGATATTTCAACTAATTGTGATATTTTCATATATTTTTTTTATCTTATTCTAATATTTTCAGATATTTTTTGTTACTTTGGGTATTTCGGGTATTCTTTTAGTACTTCGGGTACTTAAAAGTAATCAAACTACTAGAACCGAAAATACGACAACAAGTATGGGGTAATTTTCGGTTCCTAGAATAAATACCCAAAATAGCCGAATACAAACTGAACTGAACTCAAAAAAGACCTGAACGAATCCCGACCTAAGAACCGAAATACCCGAAATCCAAAATATCTGACCCGAACCGATCCGAACTTATATGCCCAAGCCTAGTATTAGGGCGTTAGGGGTGAACGACAGTAGTGGTGGCAAGTTCTTATATATTTTCTTGTTAGTCAATAAGATCATAGGTTGTATATCTTCTTATGTGGTGGTTTTGGTCGTAGGTTGGCTTTCCATTTTTTGGGGAAGTGTCGGTAAGTTGTGTTATATTGTATAGGATAACTTGCAGTTATCTTCATCTTTTTGGTCTGTGAATCGTTTAGTTTTAGTATCCTTCCACCGAAATTTAGTATAGGTGAATAATATGTTTTCTCCATAGACTTTTGTTTGATTTTTTCTTGTAGGGCTAACCTTGTATGGGATGTATAGTTCTAGATTTAGACATTTTCAAAAGAAAATCAAATGGGTAGGAGTTATTAAATCATAAGACACACCAAGACAAGCCCAATACAGAGAAGCCTAGTGAAACATAAAGAAAGTGTTAAGCCCACATGTTTAGAGTTTTCTAAACAAGTAGTTTAATATAAATAGAAATGTTATGAGATTAATGTTTATCTTTGGGAGTTGTTTCCAAGCAATTCTCTTTCTTTATCCTTTTATGAATCAATCAAAAACTATTTTTTTCTTGAAGACCATCTAAAATTTTTCCTTTCTCTTTACATTTCTTGTTCATAAATAAAGTTTTTATAAGCTATTTTATTTCAACGTCTTTCTATCTTCTTTGATAATCTCTTAATAATCATAAAACTACTTGCTTGAATCTTTCAACACGTTATCAGAGCACCAAGTCGATATATGGGATTAATGAGTTTTTAATCATTTATATTTCTTTCACTTATGAAGTTCATCATTTTCGGTTGTTGCTTTTCATATTAGTATCTTTGTTCTTAACAAAATTTCTTCCTTTTGTTACTCTCTTCTCTTTTCACATTCTAAAGACTCCTCTCTTTCACTTTTGGGTTTTCTCATCGCTTCCCATTCCAGCCCTCTAATCTTCACAAAGTCTCAATGTTTTTTTTTTCAACTAATCGATTCAATCGGTTCATGGGGTTTTTTTTATTTTCAACACTTTCTACCATCATATTTCGCTTGTGATGGCTCATGATCATCAATCAGTTCATGTCGCCATGGTTGGATGTTACTTCGCTTGTGATGTGTTGTAAATAGACTTATAGTCATTGGACCAGACATGTTTTTTGGACAAGAGTCGGGTATGGACTCGGGTCGGATTACCATCTTCTCTGCAGCAGTTCTGGAAGAAGTGTCGCAGAAGTGTGAATTTGTTGCAGAAGCGTGTGGAGTTTGTTACAATTGTTCTGCAATGATCTCACACGTGTGATGGAGCTGAGAGAGAGAGAGTTTGTTATCTCCTTTAAAGTTATTTCTCTTTCATTGTAATCTCGATAATAGAATAGAGAGAGTAGCGAGAGAATAAGAGAGAGCTTGTACTCTGAAACTATTTGGTTCATCGTGATAATGGATTCTCCGGGAACAAGTCCCGACGTGAGTAGGCTGCCGTCGATTTGACGGCGGAGACTGAACACGTAAATTGCGTGTGTCTCTTTCTCTCTTCTCTTCTATCTTTTGTGATTCACAAACTAACACAATCGATCCAAGAAGCTTGGGGTAATTCAATCCAAGATTGCAGAGATATGAGTCTCGATCGAAGCAAATACGAAAAGCATTTTCGTAACATGATGGCTCATGGCCACCAGATAAAGAACTACCCAGTTGTTTATTGTTTTTAATGACTCTGCTGAGGCTATGGAGAAAGACTTTAGCTACAATTAAGGTTCTATAGCAAATGAGTGCTTACAAATACACTGAGAAGGTAAGTGAACTTTAGGAATTGTGGTGATTAATTTTGACATGTTGTGAGACTTAACTTCTTGAAGCTTGTTACTGGTAGTGACCTTGGCCGGTTCGTAATTTGGACCAAGTCTGTTTTTTTAGAAAGGCAGGAGCATAAGTGAGTGATAGAGAAGAAGTCGAATCAATGTTAAGCTTATCTATTGCTTAAATATTTTTCTGGGCATGATTTTGGATCAAGAAAGAAGAAGCGAATTGATGAGTGGAACAAAGAATCAGAGGTCAAAGGTTAGGACTTTGCTCAGCCATTAAGTTTCCCTTTACGACCAAACCTTTGACTTAAAGCTGGATGTAGAATCTTCACATGGAAGGAGAAATGTACTCAAGAGCAGCATGGTGAAATGGGAACTAAAGAAAAGTATTAGTTGCAAAGCACACGTATATCATCCTAAGGATGAGATGAAGCAGAGAGCTCAACGGTATGTTTTTATTTATTTGATTAGGCAAAACATGTCTCGTAGCTAGAGAATGATAATGGTTAGGCTTATGTTCGGAACCATAGGTTTATAATGGAATAAGCTGGTCTCATGGTTGCCGAAGATATGTTTAGGATAGTGTTCTTCTATTACTTTTCAAGGGAATTACAATGGATTTGTTGAGTGCATACCAGATGCTCGACAAAATGTCTAAGAGAAAAGTTGATAGTGAAAATGCAGTTTGAAGTTGGCTTATGGATGGGAAATAGAAAGCTAGTATAATTATTAGTTGTGTGAAGATTTCTTCTTCTTCTTGAGACAGTTTAGCGAAGTTCACGGTAAAAGATCCGAACTCTTCGTCAGACAAATAAATCAAAGGATACCTCTAAGTGAGATCATATAGAACTTTTCAAGTACCAAAAGAGTACCTCCAAGTGAGCCAACGATACTCACCAAGTATAGGTCTGAATAGTTCTCACACTAATATTTGTTCTTACGGTGAAAAGAAGTTTCAACCTACAACTAAGTGATCATGCTTTCGCTGCTAATTCCACCGAGTCTTGTACATTTGCAGTTCAAACTTTGCATCTAGGTTTCACCCGACACAAAGTTTGCGTTGGAAGATTAGACCATATGACCCACCAAGACAAGCCCAATAGAGAGAAGCCTAATGAAACATAAAGAAAGTGTTAAGCCCCCATGTTTAGGGTTTTCAAAACAATTAGCTTAGAAAAAATATAAATGTCTTTTTTTCGCCGAAATATAAATGTCATGAGATTGTTAATGTTTATTTTTGAGAGTTGTTTCCAAGCAACTCTCATTCTACATCTTTTATGAATCAATCAAAATCTATTTTGTTTTTGAATACCATCTAAAGTTTTCCCTTTCTCTTTACATTTCTTGTTCATAAATAAAACTCTTATGAGCTATTTCATTTCAATGTCGTTCTATCATCTTTGCTAATCTCTTAATAAGCATAAAACTACTTGCTTGGATCTTTCAACAGGAATTAAATTCTCGTCATTCGATTGTTAGTTTTTCGGGTATTCATTTTTGTGGAGTTAATTTTATTAGTTTCGTCTATTTTTGGTTTCATAGTTGTTTATAGATTTTCTCAACAGCTTTTCTCGTATTTCTTTGGTATTTTCGAATGTTTGCACTAGGCATGGGCGTTTGGGTATTCGGTTCGGGTTCGGCTCGGGTAATTCGGATTTCGGTTCTTAGATCGGAGAACCGTTCGGGTATTTTTTTAGTTCGGTTCGGTTCGGGTTCGGGTCCGAGTATTTCGGGTATTTATCTTAGGAACCGAAAAATATCAGTATTTATTTAGATATTTTCGGTTCTCGTAGTTTGGTTACTTTTAAGTACTCGAAGTACCCAAAAATATCCAAAATACTAGAATAAAATACTAAAAAAATACCTAAATTATTTACAATTATTTAAAATATCCATATATTTTAAAATGATTAGTATTTAGAAATAAAAATTATAACTTTGATTATATATATTATATATTAATATAAAACATAAACAATATTTTGTATATATAACTATTTTCGTGAGTATTTCAAGTACTAATTCGGTTCTCGGTTCGGTTCGGTTGCGATTCTTTCGGGTATTGAGTTTAAGATTCGATCGGGTATTTCAAAAATTTGGGTTCAGGTTCGGGTCTACTTTTTCTGTTCAGGTTCGGTTCGGTTCGGTTCTTCGGATTCGGAAATTATATCCACCCCTAGTTTGCACCTTGGTCTTTTGTATCTACCATGTTTTGTCTTTTTATTAGACATTAGATTTTTTGCTTGAAATTGTATTTTCTGTCGGTTTTTATTTGTTTCGACGTTTGCTCTGATAAAATTTATTCAGAAAAACTAAAAAATAAATGAGTTATTCAAAATTAAAAAGAGTATCTTTAAGGTGGCTTTCAGGGTCAAATTTGGTAGTCAGTAGCTAGACCCACTTACACTTAAGCTCTGAGGTCAGATGAGTGGGCTGGGCATGTTTCAAATTGTTGTCTGCCGATTTGATTGTGCATGATGTTGAAAAGCATAGCATAGTAGTAGTTGGGTCAGCCCAAAGTTGATCCGGCCTTTGTATTATGGTGTACCACTTTGTGGGCCGAACTTGTTCTTATAAACATTTTATACGTACTAGTACTACTACATCAATCACATAAAGTATTGTGCAACTAGAACTTCCGTTTATCGTAAATCACGTTAACAAATCTCTCGTAGAAATGTTCTGGTGGAGTTCCAAAAATCTCAAGATGATTGGTAGATGGCTTTTGAAAAAGCAATGATCCTATTTCGGACTTATGTTGAATTTATTCTTTAGAAAGATTACTACAAAGCGGTTTTTCGAGGGACTATAAATGTCAAAGATGGAGTTTGTCACCTCTTTAATCGGAAGTAAAAACTTTGCTATGAGTGATGCGTAAAGCTTTAAGATGGAGTGCACATAGCTTCTCAAAATTATTTAATCCTCTAAATGAATGTATATTATGGTGGTGGTTTTCACCCTACCAAATCCGGTTTGAATAATCAGAACATCGAACCAGAAATGGAAGGTGGGCCGTAAAGGCCCATAATAGAATAGAAGGGGTACAAGGAAAGTATGGACCGCGAAGGAAGGGAATGCCCGTATCTTCAAAATCAACAACAGTGTCAACAAAATTAGAGGCCATTAACCCACACATTAATAGGGGAAGATTCGCCGAAGAAAATCTAGCGGCAGTTACAATCTGCACCTATTAAAGGAAGAAGGAGGCTATGAAGAAAAAGGGATCGATTTTCACACTTTTGGCACTTAAACTAGTTTTCTTATTGTATTTCATTGTACACACGTTCGCTCAATAAAAACAACCATTTTTTGATCATCTACATTGTGAATTTTACACCTTTGTTCGGAGTTGGATTTTAAGTTCCATCAATTAGCGCTAGAAGAAGGGGGGATTCCGCTTTGCTACATCTAAATTCCTCAACCGAACCTCAGGTAATCTGTATTCGGCTTTTCTCTTTTACCTATTCGTTTTCTATGGTGATTTCAAGAAGTCATGTCCGGAGAAAACGGAGAAAATAGGGATGATGGCACGCCACCACCATTGATCGACAACGTCACGAACGTCGACCAACGGACAGGCTTGGAGATCGGAGATCAGGCTCAGGATCCGACAACCCACATGATCAACGCACAGGAGGCGCTGGCTCAGCTCTTGGAGAATATGCGAGGCATTTTTGCCTTGCTCGTGGAGGCCAATGGAAGGCAAGAAGCACAAGAACAACAATCGAGGCAGAGGCTGAAAGAATTGGCCCAAGCCTAAGCCGCTCAACAGGCAAGGTTGAATTCCTTGTCACCAACATCACCTCGGAAACTGCGAAGTCCAGCTTCCCGACCTGACCACAATGGGATGAACAATGACCGAAGATCAAGCGACGGTCACACACCAGGGCGGCAAGACTCCAATTTGGGAGGAACACACACGCAAACGGACGTCGAGCTCTTAACACTAAGGCAGACCCTCGCCCAAGCGACGGTCGAGCTCCGCACTATGCAATCCCCAATCCATAAAGCAACCAGCTCGGCGCCTGAGGTCGATAAGGTAATAGAAGAAACACAGAAGACCACATTCACACATCGCATTATCAGAGCAACCATCCCTAGCATCAAGCTTAAAATCGCGTTACAAAGGGAAAACAGACCCCCAAGCTCACATGAAAGCATTTTGCATCGCTATGGGTAGAGTCAAATTCGGAAAAGATAACAAGGACGTCGGATATTGCCAACTTTTTGTCGAAAACCTGTCTGTAGCTGCCCTCAATTGGTTTTCTTGCTTAAAAGCCAATACCATCGACAACTTCAATGAATTATCAACGGCCTTCATTAAGCATTATTCAATGTACATCGAGAAAGGAGCTTCGGATGCCGACCTCGGACCATGTCACAAAAGAAGGATGATTCTTTACGATCGTTCTTAGCCAGATTCAAATCAGTAATTTCTAACATCGTTGTTAGCGATGAGGCAGGAGTCGCGACACTAAGGAACACCCTCTAATATGACTCTCGCTTCTGGGAGAATCTGATGCTGAATCGACCTGTCTCCTTGGAAGATGCGCTCCACCGAGCTTCGAGATTCGTCCAAATCGAAGATGAAAAGAAGGCATACGCAGAGAAACACGCCTCAACCTCGAAGCCAACCTCCAAAGAAAAATCAAAGGAGGAAAGGGATGCTCGACCGCCGTCTGGGAGTTCCCGACCTGACGGGAGCTCGACAAAGCATAGGTTATACCAGATCCAACCCCTGGAAGCGGAGTCATGGAACAAAGGCATCAGAAAAGTATTGTGAATACCACAATGCCACTGGCCACACGACGGAAGAATGCCATGGTTTCAAACAATACTTGTTCAACAAATACAAATCGAAGGTGTTAGCCAAGAAGGGTGACCTATCCGTACAAGGGCATCACCATAACGACACGGATCCCCTGAAGCGAGACAGAGAGCCACAGAATTCAGAATTCTCAGAGACGCCCATGCGCAGGAAACATATCAATATGATAATGGGAGCAAACCCATTCTACAATGATTCAGTTTGATCCATTAAAAGCTAAAGCAGGCAGGTAAACTCGATAACTGATGAGATGCGAGTAGTGTCACTGAATGACACGGTCATAGAATTCTCCAAACATAAGACAAGGCATGTCGATCATCCGCATAATGACGCCCTAGTGTTGGAGCTGATATTGGACGATTTCGAAATAGCAAGAGCCCTTATCGACCCCGGGAGCTCGGTGAAGATCCTCTGCAAAGAAACCTTTGACAAAATGGAGCTCGCTGAAGCTCGGATAAAAAGGTTAAAGCTACCTTTGACGACTTTCAATGGAGCAACTATGATGTCGATAGGAACAATCAAGCTAGATACATACTTAGGGGGTGTTAAGATGGAGACAAAATTTACAGTAGTGGAAGCTCCAGAAAAATACAACATAACCCTCGGCACTCCTTGGATCCATTCGATGAGAGTTGTCCCATCAACTTACCATCAGTGCATTAATTCCCAACAGATGACGGAGTAGTGACTGTGACCGGAAGTCAATGCACTGCACGATTGTGTTATGTCAACGAAAACAAATTACGCAGAGCCCGACTTCAATAAAAATTATAGATCCGAGCTCCGAAATCAGGCCGAGAAGCGACAAGTCAAGTTAAACCAAGCAGTCCAAAGCTCGAAAAAGTAAGACAGATTTGCATTGGTCCCGATGATCTGGATCATTGTATGGAAAGCTCGGCGCAAATTGGGAGGGCCCTTATAGCGTAAGTGGGGTTATCAAGCCAGGAATCAATGAGCTCGTTCGCATGGATGGCAAGCAGGAGCCACGCCCTTGGAGCTCGATCAACCTGAAGAAGTATTATTTTCGACAAAAAAACTTTGTGCCATGAACCTATCAATGTAATCGAACCACGAAACGGCTTGATCCCTCTGAGGTACGTAGGCAGCCCGTCTGTGGGTACAACCGTTATATTAAACAAAATATATGTACTATGTTATTCTCGAAATTCCCATTTTCCCGAGCTTTTCCACGTCGGCGCCCTGGCCAGGCTGCCCAACCTAATTGTGCATTTCTCATAAATTTCTTGGTGAAACGACACCCCGGTTGTAGAATGACAACCTCTGCATAGTTTCTTCACAGTCTAGTATGAACTTAAGCATACTAAAAGAAAGTCTGGCCATGCACTCAAAACACTTAAACTTCAAATTCCGAATGTTATTTGCTCTTTAATTGTGGCACAGGGTAAGCAAGCACTGTGCTGCATCTAGACGCCTCATCTGTAAATAGGGTAAGCAGAGTCCCTCTTTGCGCCTATAATCTCCACTTCATGGAAGGGTGAAATTTTAATTAGACAAAAATAATAAAAGAGGGCCCTCGTACTCCTTGAACTCAGAAGATCCTGCTACATAAGACAAGACGTCCTTTCAAAATAAACAATTACCAATCAAAGCTTGCAGAGCTTAAATCTAGTATCACTCCGGGAACTGTGTCGAACATACTTGCTGGTAATCTCAAGGAGTAGGAAAGTTGTCTTCCTTAAGCAACTTTACTATTGATTGCTCCCCCGTTGCCATCTCAATGCCCTTTGGTTCGGTAGCGACCACCTCCCGAGATAAGACTTTCTTCGGATTAGCAAAGGTATAGGCCACAAGAGAAACCAATGTGGAACCGCTAGAGTTATCAGATGAAGGGGATACACGGAGATCTTGCTCAAGGTTGAGCTTCACTATATCCATGGTCTCTAGCTCGACCTTGAGGTCTGTGAGACCGTCCTCCCATTTCTGTTTTTTAGCCTCGACACAGGAGACGCCCCTCTTAGCTAACTCCTTCAGCAGGTCGGCACGACCCTAGGCCAAAGATTGGAGAAGTGCGTTTTCCTACACAAGCTCTAGTTCTTTCACAACCCTCTCCACCTTTTCGAATCTAGGCTTGTACTTAGTCGTCACTTCCTTTCACGCTCCTTTTGTCGCCTTCCTAACTTCTCGATCTTTCTAGAGCCTTAGCCTCTCCACCTCCTCGGCATGGGCATTCTAGGTTGATTCGAGTTTCCACCCAAGGTTTTTCTTGGCCTTAAGCAACCTCTCGAGCTCGCCCGTTAGCTCGGACTCCTTCTTGTTAGCCTCCTCCTGGAAGGCCTCTAACAAATTTTGAAGTTCGGCCTCGCGTTGAGCAGTTGCATCCTTCTCCTTCCTTAGATCCTCCCTGGCAGAGGTCAGCATGGAGCGCAACGCGGAGTCAGTGATCTCGAGCTTGTTGACCTTTTTCAGGTAGGCCTTAGCGGAGAATTCCGCGTCAATAGCACGCTTGATAGCACCAGCGTTTTTTCCCTTTCGATCTTCAAGTCATAATAGTCCTTGAAGGCGGCTTTCTTCACCTTTTCGAGCTGCTCTTTGTATTCAAGTCTCAGACGATTAACGAAGCCCATGTGCTGAAAGCAAGGAAAATTGTGTTAGCAGTGACCCTGCCAAAAGAATATGAAAACAAGGGCAAGGGTTTACCTCGATGTTGCTGTGACAAATCTCCTAGAAGGTGGAGGATTTGTCGATAAGCTTCTCAGGGGTGGCCTTGTCCCCAGCCCGCCGGAAATACCGGTGCAACGTCTCATTTTCCTTGGCATCCTCGGCAAGGGAGACCTTCCCAGAGAACCCAAACTCGAACCGTACTCCCCAAGCTCGATAACGTGGGGGCCTTGTTCCATGGCGGGACCTTTCCCTTTGAGCGCCATGAGATCGGACAGTCGGGTGTTCTCATCCCCTAGCGATGACATAGCTTCCTCGACTTTTCTCTCCTTGGACCTCCTGCGGTCTGAGTCGTCTCTATGGGACGACCTCCTCTCTTCTGACCTCCGATGGTCAAAGGCCTTGACTTCCCCGGGCTTGTGGTTGGTAGCCCCTTTGTCTTTCGTCCTCTGTTTCTTGGAAGGTACGACAGATGATGAAGGAGGAGCTCTTTTCTTGGAACCTGAGTTGCCAGACTGGCGATCCTTCCTAGTGGTAGCAGGTGATGGAGCCTCTTTGCAAGGTGCGGGCCCCTTATTTGCCTGGGAGGACATTCCCTTGTCCTTCTTCTTGTCAGCAGCAGCCTTGACCTTGGCCAAAGTAGCATCCTTCGCAGAAACGGGGGAAGGGAGGGCCACGAAGCTCAGAGGAGGAAGAGGAGGAGGAGGCGTTAGTGCAGAGGAAGAAGGAGAAGTGTAAGTATCCTCAGCAGGAGTTGGGCCTTCCTGGGAGGTCTCCCGGGTCATAGAAGCGGTGGAGGGAGCATCCTTCTCCATAGTAGGAGTCTCCTTAGCTGAGCTGCAACCCTCTATGCAACCTCAGTTTTCTCCTTTTAAGCCCGCCTGCGGGCTGCCTCTGCAGCTCTTTGCTCCAGGTTTGGTAGTTGAAAGGTTGGACGCACCATTGGAGAGGAAGACTGGATGCAGAGTGGCGCAGAAGACTTGGGAGGTGGCTAAGGTGGCGACAGCAGTAACGATACGAGTAGCGTTAAAGTTAACCTAATGTCGTTTCTCAATAGCTCGAAGAGCAGCTAGTTCCCCGCTCAAGGTCGGAAAGTCCTTGGCTTTCTTCGCGGTTGGACGAACTGGAATAAACACAAACAAAAAATGGCATTAATGAAATAATCATATGCAATTAAAAAGGACGATATAAGCGGGTCGCCTACCCGCATCAAAGTTCTAATCCCTACGAACTGATCTAGAAAAGATTACAGGTAAGGAGTTGGTGTTGGCCTACATGTAGAAGTAGGCCCTCTCCCAGAAGTCAATTTTACTATCTGGGAGGGTGACGAGCTGAGGAATTCTGGAGACGTAGTAAACCTTGGGCTTCTTGTTGATACTTTTGAAGGATGTCAAACGCTCAAGGGGCTGGACCCCCAGCTTGAGGTCGATCTCATCAGTAAGAACGAAAAGGCCGACAATGTTCTTGATTTCGCCCACAATCAGATGAGAGAGGGCGATGTGATGACGATGGCAGTAGGCCATCAAGATGTGAGGAATGGGGACCCACAGGCGGCATCTTCTGATGAACGATTCATAGATGCAGAAGTAGCTAGGAGGAGGAGTCCAAGATCTGTCTTGGGGAGAGGGAAGCAGGAATGCGACATTATCGGGGATGTCGAATTCCTCCCTTAGCATCTGGTGGGATCTGGCGGTGCTCGTGGCTGGAGCGGCGATAGGAGCATTCGCCGGAGGAACGATGGCCACCGGGAATAGTAGGGAAAATGGCGAGGCGTTCCTCCTCCAAGAAATTGTCCTCGTCGATAACAATGGCAAGATCACCTTCTTCTACAGTCGCATCGGGGTCCGCGCAGAAGAAAGGTAGATCGACGAGTTCATCATTAAGAAGGGTCTTTCACCGAAGGTTCCCAGGTTAAACGACGGTGAGAGGAGAAGGGGCTAGAGGTTTTCTTCGGCTTGTGACTAGGCTCTCATGGTCCATGGTTGTGGAAGTTTTTCGAAGGATGATACACAGTGGAATAAAACAACAGAAACGAAAGCAAACAAAGAAATTTGCAGGAAAATAAGAAAGGAAGTGGAAGAGTTAGAGAGGAAACAAACCTTTTTGATGAAGACAAAAAAGACATTAAGTGGAAGAGGGAGACGTAGAGTTTGGGTTTTAAGTGGCACGAGTATCAAGGGTTACATGGAGAGTGGGGGCAATTGAGAGACCCAGACAAATCAAATCAAAATCCAATCAAATCTTCTTGCTAGCGAACCAGAGAAGGAAACCAAATATTTGATTAAAGGGTTGTATATTCAAGCCAAATTAAGTTCTTTCAAATCTCTCCAAAAAGTTACTTAAGAATCCAGCTCACAAGGTTCTTAATCACCTTCTTTGATGAGCTTTGGAGGGGGGGGGAGGCTCTTGATGGTGGTGGTTTTCATCCTACCAAATTCGGTTTGAATAATCAGAACATCGAACCAGGAATGGAAGGTGCACCACAAAGGCCCATAATGGAATAGAACGTGTACAAGGAAAGTATAGTCCGCAGAGGAAGGGAAGGCCCGTATTTTCAAAATCAACAACAAAGTCAATGAAATTGGAGGTCATTAACCCACACATTAATGGGGGAAGATTCGTCAGAGAAAATCTAGCGGCGATTACAATCTGCACCTATTAAAGGAAGAAGGAAACTATGAAGAAAAGGGGATCGATTTTCACACTTTTGGCATTTAAACTAGTTCTCTTATTGTATTTCATTGTACACACATTCGCTCAATAAAAGCAACCATTTTTTGATCATCTACATTGTAAATTTTATACCTTTATTCGGAGTCAGATTTTGAATTCCATCAGTATATATTAGAAGTGTTTGTCTTACTCTGAGTTTATTTAAAGATAACTAAACTTTCATAGTCCTACATCTCTTGTTCTTCTAATATTAAAGAAACTGTTCAGTTGGTACTTCTAAAATTTAAAATCAACTTTTTTTTTAATGTTTCCTTCGTAAATGGTGTTTCTCCATATCTGATAACTATCAATCTAACTAGGAGTCTCTTGTTAGTTATATGTGTTGTTGAAAAAAATCACAAAAGAATGCAAGTCCATAATTACTTATATATATATATATATATATATATATATATAAAAGAAATCAATCTTTAAATGATATGTATCAGCAAAATATATGTAAAATATTGTGAAAAGTATATAGGATAAGTGGTTAACTGTTTTTTGCCTTTCAAATTATGTGAAATAAATAACAAGAGCACTAAGCAAAAAATTCTTTTCTTTTTCTCCTCCCGAAAGCTAAGCCGCCGCCGCTCAATCTAAATCCAGTTTCGTGTCTCCGGTCTGGTGTCCTTTTGCACCGGTACTGGAGTTTCTCATCTCCTTCTTGTTTTTTTCTTTTCCCTTCTCCTAACTCCTTCTTCTACTCCGAGATGCTCATTTTTCCTGGACATAGACCAAGACGGAGCGACGGTGGAGATCCGGCTTCTCTTGTGGGCATTATCTCTGGTGAAACGGCGAGGAGTGGTGTTGGTGTCTTCGGAGCTTTAGGGACGGTGCTTCTTCGGAATTTTTCAAAGTTCGATTCTGATAGATCTAGTTTTTAAAGCTGTGAAAATTTTTTCATTCCTTCATGTTGAGCCTCATCTTTCACTATCTCAGCATTTCAATCCCGATGCAAATGGAGGATTTAAGCAAGTGAAGGAAGGAAGAGGATCCCGAAGCCTTTGTTTAATTTTCTTGCTATGAGTGGGAAGGTTTTTTTGGCTTTGACACGGGTCCCTGGTCTTACGCCTCTGTTTGTTCTGCTCCTCAGGTCAGTGTTAAAAGAAAGGTTAGGCTGTAATTTAGGTTCGGCTACTGGATGCTAAATCGTTGCAGAGTCATCTACGATCCCTTGGATTTGGTTTTCTAAGCAATGCAGTGGTTTCGATCTTCAATTTGTCTCTTGTGAGGAGGTGGCTTGACCTCTATTTGTAGATGACATAGTATGGCTCGCTGTGTTCGCGTGTAGGAGTTGCTGATCTTAGTCGTCGTTTTCCCGGTTGCAGATCATTGGTATTCCATGAACCTGACTATTTTTTGATAACATTGTACTGTTTGAGCTCTTCTTTAGGGTTGATCTTTCAGTTCTGCGTCTTTGTGTTCTACTTGTGTTGTCGTTGTTGCTGGAGATAGTTGAGTTTCGTGGTTGATTCGCGCCTAGCTTTCTGGTGGTGCTATGGTTTGGGATATCCTGGGTACTCATGTCCTTTATCCCATCTCCCACTTACTTTGTTCTGCTAGCTCTCGCGTGGAATTCACAGACGCATATGCCTTTGGTTAAGACAAGCTCTTGTGTTTGAAGTCATAGTTATCTCACTCTCTATGGTTATGGTTTTAGTAGTCCTTGAATGGCCCCCTCTTTTGGGCTGATGTTTGTGGTATTTAACCGGTTTCTATAACGGTTAAATAGCCGCTTATTGTCTGTGATATCTAATCGGTTTCTATAACGGTTAGGTAGTCGCCTTGTGATTGTTCGTCAATGTTGTATCTCTTCGGTTTATCAGATAATAATAATATGCAAAAAAATAATAATAACAAGAGCACCATAAGGTCTGACCAAAAAAAAAAAAACAAGAGCACCATAAGGAATATAGATGTAATTTTTAAAACAAAATTAGAAAAGGAAGAAAACTGAATAAAATGTATTTTTATGCAAAAAAAAAGTATTTTTATGCAAGACCTAAGTGGGTCACAGAGCAGGTTGATAATATAAATAAATTTACTACACCAAAAGAACACTCAACAAATGTAAGCCACCCGTTGATGTAAAAAGAAAGTCAACTCACTAAAATAAATGGCACTAAAAAAAATCTTTGTAACCTTATACATGTTTAACAAAAGCTTTTAAAGAGAAACAATTGTACTTCGGAGGAATATCTTTGTCCGGCTTGTAATTATATTGTTCATAAGAGTTCATATCACACCATCATGTTGACGGGGGAAAAAAATTCGCCCGCCACTGTTATCCGTTATGTTGAACCGAGGATTGGTCTCTTTGACTTTTTTAATCCTTAAATGATTTGAATTTTGTTTTGAAGTGTTCTCGGTTTTGCCTTTACTTGAGCAAAACAATTTGAAGTGTTCCCTTTGACTTTGAAGTGTTCTCGGTTTTGCCTTTATTGAGGATTGGTCCCTTTGACTTTGAAGTGTTCTCGGTTTTGAGNGTCAGAGTTAACAATAAAGATTTCCTTTTTTAGAGCAAATCAAGTTTCCGATTTACGAAGCGAGTTGATTGAGAATCCAAAGGATGCCGAGAAGTCTTTGAAGATTTTATTGATTTAAATTTATTACAAGTGTTTATGTCTCTAAGCTTATCTTAGTCGGTACTTGTCCTCTCTCTATTTTTCGATATC
>OVAN01010054.1:0-16173 GCA_900406275.1 Anastatica hierochuntica | reverse complement strand
TATATATATATATATATATATATATATATATATATATATATATATATTAGTTCTTTTTTATGCGTGGTAAAATTAGAGATTATGAGTACAAGCAAAAAATCATGTTGGTCGATTCATCTAATATAAATAAGTTTTTGGCATACTAATTAAATTTTGTCATATATATGATTGTTTTATAGGTGATACATATGATGTTTATTAGATATAATTATTTTAATTTAATCGTTTATTGACACATCGGGATTTATGGTTAATTGGAGTATAAAATGAGTATTTTCGGTTTAATTTGCCCGGAAACCTGAACAAACCCATCAACCCCTAAATCTGAAACTGAAACTGAAACCAAACCGATCCTGTAAAATGATTGTTTTGGTTGTTACTATAATTCTTGCGCTATATCGACATAAAGATTTTATTAGTTTCTTATGATAAGTAATCTATCTTATTAAAAGGGAAGACATAGACCTTTTCATGTGTGATTTTTCAAAATAAACATATTTTAGAAATTTTATTAAATGTATCTAATAAATTAAAATAACTCTAGTTACTCATTTACATATTCCAACAAACATATCAGAATATTCTAATATTCTTTTTACTTAATCACTATCAAAATTGTAAACCAACACAATTTAAAATCATCAATTTTCAGCAAATTTAAATATAATTTGTATTCAAATTTAAAATAAATCCATAACTTTAAAAATAATTATATTACAATAGTAATTTTCTAAATAAAATTTGTTACAAAAATTCAAAAAAATGATAAAGTGATAAAATTTAGAAAAGTTTATAGAAATTTATAAATAATTTATATAAGCTATAAAAATTTAACTTTAGTCATCTAATGTTTTTGTAAATACTCTAACAGGTTTTATTTCACGGTATTTCGGGTATTGGATATTATTCGAACTGAAACCATACGAGTATCCGAGGAAATCTGAAAGTTCGAAATCTCAAACCTAAACCGAACCCAAAATTCAATATAACTGATAATTCTAAAAATTTTGAAACTGAACCCGAATCTCGAAATAACCGAAAATTATAAACCCAATACTCAAAAAATCAAAACATGATTAATAATATATAAAATTATTGCGGTTGCGTGGGTCAAAACTCTAGTTCTTAGTTCTTGATTTCATCTTCTTCTTTTGGATTATATTAGATTTTCTATGTTCAAATGAATTCTCATGTTTATTTTATTCATCATGATTAGATATTTTTGATATCGCTTATTTTCGGTAGCTTCATTATGGTTTCCGTTTCTATTTTTTTATATTTTTCAACTCTTGAGAACTTTAAAATCAAGATGAGACGGCTTTGCTTGCTGCATAAACACAATAAATCTTTTAGTAAACTATGTGTGTTTTGGGTAGTGACTGGCAGCTTCTCGGTGCCGTATGATCTGAGTATGGGATGTATAAAAGAAGTGTGGGCTGAAATATTTATCGAGATGATTTGTTCGAGATGGGAAGAATGCAAACACATATAGAGATCATTGGAGTCGCATGTTTTGAATGTTAATCCAAGCCGTTGTTCTTTAAGCTTTCACTACTTTGTAATGAGGTATTCATTGAAGTGTTCCAAAAGATAGAAAAACAGAGAAAGCCGACTAAAACAAGATTCATAACAGAATAGAACAGTTCTCTACTCGGTTTTACAAGAACACAACTAAAAGCAACGAGAAAAGCAAAGCCAAAGTTAAACAAAAGCGCTTGTTTGTTTGGATAGAATACTTAATTTCTCATCTCCATGTTCATGGAAGACTGCTATAAAGAGAGTATATGAAGGCAAACATAGAGACACATAGAATACTTAACTTCTCATATCCGTTCACTGCCATTCCAGAGAAAAATTGCGCTCGTTCATATCAGCCCCAGGCATCCGGCCGCCACTATATCTTTCTCCGCCTTCATTGCCAATACTTCCACCATATGCTCCGCAAAGTCTCGTCGTCTTATAATAATCCCTCTCCACAATCCTTTTCCTAAACAACCCGTATAACTTCCGAACCATCCTCACCGTTCTTCCCCTCCTCGAACCATCTACCTAGATCTACACCTGTTTCTCGGCGAATGCAACCTCTTTGGCAACTCCCATCAAGTTGCTTCCTAGGCAGATCTGATTAGCGGTTTTGCAGCTCTGCCCACTTCCTGCTCCTTGCATATTTTGTACAAGTCTGCTTTGGGAACAAGAAACGTTGAAAGGTGAAAATTTTTTCCCAATGGTTTAGAATTTGATCTAAGTTTTACACACTCAATGGAGTTGGTGAAAGAGATGCAGGGATTGAGCTTAGAAGCCGAGACAAAGTAACTCAACAGACACGCTAATGTTCTTATCCCGTAAAATCATGGACGTGAATTAAATTTGATCCTTGTTTCTCCCCTTTCACATGCTTACTTTGTGATGCAACAAACTTAGGTTCCAAGTATAATTCACATGTTCCACAAAACACAGAAGTCTCCGTCTTTACCATCTTGTTTTTCTCTTTCTTGGTTTAGGTCAATCAACATTAAAAATCATGGAATCGAGTTTTCCATTCATGAATCAAGCTCTCTTTATCTCCCAGACCTTTATGAGCTTTCCCCACCTGTTGCCAGCATCAGCATGCGTCCTCATTGTTGTATTTGGTTACTGTTTCTTCAAAACAAGATGTGTATACCTCATTGATTTCTCATGTTATAAACTGATATATGCATTATTTAACATGTAATTAGACACATACTTTATCATGTCTTGAACAATTTTCATATCTATTAGTATATAATCTTGTCATATTGCATCAATTGTTATCCATTAGTATTTTAGGCATCATAATATAGGATTACGTCTTTTGAATTGTATTTTGTGTGTTTTGGTGTCACTTCTAGGTGATAATGGAGTATGGAGCTAAGGAATACATTTGAGACTTGATATGATGCAATTGGAATCAATGAAAGTACAAAGTTAACCCTAACAGCCTAAATATTGGGTTATATGGATGTCTTCCACTACTTGTATCAACCCTATCTTCTCGGGAAAGATAGTAAATAGAGTTAGCTTCTCTTTGGCGCTGGTTTCAGGTCATTGCAAGCTACAGTTCAAGAGTTATGCATGAAATATCGAAGACGTATATGCTGTCAGAATCCCGACGACCAGCACAATCGACCTGCGCCTCTTTGGCACAATCCGATGGAATCCTAAAAGCCAAAACACGTACCATGCTAGCAGACCATGCCACCAGACTATGCCACTCACCGAATACATAAGGGAATGTCGTCAGCTCCCAGCGGACTGCATCGACGACCTACGCCTTTTTGGCACAGTCCGGTGGAATCATGTTTTTACCAAAACTATCCATGATCTAACTCGATTTATCCTGAGTCGACCATATTCGAACTCTTGGCCTATAAATACGCTTCTAAATATTTTTTTTAACCTAAGTTTGATCATTTTTGAGTCTCTCTTAGCTAAGATCAAAACCTTTGTTGGATCTTGATTACTTTGATGAAAGATTGAGTTTTTCTTATCTAATACTCTTTCTTAATCATGTTTATCTATGCTTCTATTGTTCTTCCATGTTCTTTAGCTATGTGTGAGTAGTCTCATAGATGTGGATTGTGGGTTAGTAGATTTATAGATGATTGAGAATTGAAGAATGATGCTTGATGCTTGATCTTTGTCGATTCACATGTTTAAAGGTTGCTTCATGCTAGATTAGGCTTTGGAAAGTTGAATCTAGACTTTAGAAATTTCACGTCCGGAAAGTGTTCGATTAAATTCTCAAGAAAACTTTGATCATGCTTTTCATTCTCAACCAATGGAAATAGTTGATTGAGATGAATTGTTGGCTTATTGAACTTTTGCTTAATGATTATTAGTTGCTTAATTATCATCGGAAGATTTGTGTGATTAAGTGATTGGTGAATGAATTAGTCTCATGGGAATGAGTTAGTTGACTTTTATTTGTTCTTGCCATTGAATGGCTTCTATTGCATGATTGAGCATAATTGATTAGCACTTAATCTCCTTATTTCAATTATCAAGCCTATGATCCACATTGCCTTCATATCTCATTTCAAACTTCATCTTTTGTTTTGTTTATTTCTTTGTTTGGAACTTGTTTTTTATTTCTTTTACTTCATATTGCTTAAGTATTTATTAGATAAACAATAATCTTTTATATTGGTTTAGTTTAACCATAGAATACTTATAAAACTTAATGCGTTAGTGTTTGCTCTGTGTGGTTCGATCCGGTTACTATACTTCAAGAGACCACCGTGCTTTGCATTTAAGTCCGAGTTTAATCTCGGTAGAGAATGAAAAATCTCTCATCAATATTTGGCGCCATTGTCGGGAAGTAACATTTATAGCCATTAAGTTTTAGAATTCTTATAGAGACTAAACCATTTTTCTTTGTTTGTTACTACTTTTTTTTTTAGTTCTCTTTTGTTTTAAAGGTACCAATAAGAAAATGGATTTAAGCACCGCAATCATTGGATATTTTCAACTCTTGTCGGCTAAGTTAGACACTTTGATCTAAGCTAGTCAAGGGATCATGCTCCAAAGCAACTACCAAAGACCATACCCAAACTATGGGCGTTACAACTTATCAAATTAAGATGACATTCCCTCTTTCAAGCCACAACGACAAGGTTACATTGTTAATCATCAATTCCAAAACCAAAGAGACTTTCCACAAATGGAGCACTTCAACTATCAAGGATCAAACTTCCTAAATCAAAGAAATTCATCAAAATCCACCAACCTTAGATGATGAGAAAAGTCTTTTGATCAAAAAAATTATTGAAGGGCAAAAACAAGCGGTTAATGAGTTAAACAACAACATGGAGGGAACAAACAACAAGGTTGAAGTTGTTCTTGATGAGCTAAACATGAAGTTTGAAAGTTTTAGATCTCATGACATGACACTTGAAAAGAAGATAGCAAAAAGGATGTCTTTCTCTAAGATTCATGAACAAGAATACTTCATCGGAAACCATGAATCTTATCCAAATGATTATTGTAATGTCATTGAAGAAGAAGAAGGATATGAGAAGGAATGCTTTTTGTTTGAAGTTGATATGTCTACAATGGAACTTCAAGAGATATTTGGTCATTATGTTAGAGAGGATTGTGTCAAAAGGCATGGAGAAGAGGTTTTGAATGGTGAGCTTGTTGGAGACACTTGTGAGAAATTCTTGATTGTTACTTATACTCAAAAAGAAAAAAAGGAAGCACTAAAGTTGGTGATGGACTTTCGAGTAAAGAAGAAGAACTCATGGGGAATAGAAGAGATCACACGGATAGGACACAACTACAGAGGTGGATCTCGGCTAAAAAATACAACCATATGTGCATCCCATCCCTTTTCCCAGAAGATTCAAGAAGCAACTCTTTGAAGAAAGTTACCAGAAGTACTATAAAAAGCGTCCATCTCCTTTTGATCCTAAATTATTGGAGATTGCTAAAGGGAGCCCAAATTTGGAAATTTTTTAAAGTATCTTGTTGTCAAGAGTGTCAAACATGATAACATATTGAGAAAATATGGTATATTGCCTTCTAATAAACAAGAAAAGAAGCTTCTTAAACTCTAGAATTCCAGAAAGTTTATGGTCTCATGTTTGTTAGAAAATATACACAAAGAAGAAGAAGCTTTGGTGAACGCTGGAGTGAGCGTGAATGTAATTTCTCTTGACATGATTGGGAAGTATGGTAACAAAGACTTAATCAATCCAACATCTCCTATTGCTTTTGGTGATTCTTTGATTAAACAACCTATGAGAAAGCTTGAAAATTATCCCTTGAGGATTGGAAATTGCATACTCCCCATAGACTTTGTAATTGTTGAGATGAAGGGCAAACGTAAGTACCCTTTGCTATTGAGCACTCCCTTTCTTGAAACCGTTGAGACTAAGATATATTTCAAAACTAAGGAGGTTATTCTCGCCAATACTAATCCCGACAAATCCTACATGATGGTTAATGCTTATGATGGATATTATGGGACAATCTCTACATTAGGGAAGGGAGATGAACCAATAGAGGAGCTTGATATAAGTGAAATCTTTGAATGGTTGTTTGAGAGATATGAAAATGAAGAAGTTTAAGAAGCTAAAGAGGCGTCATGACAAAAAATAGAAAAGGCAAGCCACAAGTAGTGGTTGTTGATGAGAAAGACTTTGATGATTATAGCCTTAACCAATTGTAACTCGACCAAGAAAGCAACGTGAAGAATGGAAAGACACCATTTGGGACAAAAGATACTCCATGGATAACTATCATTCCAATTTGCTATAAGGATGGGAATGTTGAGCACAATATCAAGTGTAAAGGCATTCTAAGCCTTTTATAAGAGCTAGGATTGTGATCCAAAAAGTAATATACAAAGGGAAAGAGGGTATGGATTAAATCATAAAGAATATCCTCAAGTTTGAGCTCGTGGAAAAAGAAGCTAAGAGTCTCGGTGGTTCTCATTCCACTATCCAGTAGTTCACCAAAAGACCATGTCAAGCTTAGAGACATTAAACAAGCGCACTTGGGAGGCAATCTCATGAACATCCTTTAACTTTTATTCGCTTTTAAGTTTATTTTAAGGTTATGTTTGTGACTTAGGTTGGTTTTCGCGTGTGTTTTTGGAAAAATGTGGTTCATGATTCTTTAGAATTGAACTTAATGTCTAAGAATGTTTTCCAAGAGAATTTGCTAAGTTAATTGTTTGAATTGAATTAAAGCAAACGATATAGAGAAGTGTATGATTAGCGCAATGCATGAATTTGAATTTGTGTGGTTTGATTTTAGCAAATGGTGGTGAATTTGATATAGCTTAGTTGGTATGAAATTGTAACCCGCATGAACTAGAGTTTGAAGTCTGATGAAGGATTCTAGTAAGTAGAAACGAGTAAAACCAATGAGTTTTGATTTCTTGTGCTCAAAATGATTTATGGTTTACACTGTTACTAAGTATATCATTTGGTTTTAAATTTTCTTTTGAAACTTACATTTCCTAATTCTCTTGTTTAGGTACCAAACTCAATCATTTACAACACCAAAGAAAGCTAATATAAGAGACTCTAAGGAAACTAAAGGTGAATCCAAGAAGTTCCAGTCGAATTCTTTTCCAAGAAATCTCGAGGCCAAGGGTCCTCTACCACCCGCTTCATCCATAACTCCAATTTAGTACCGCTTTACCATTGTATATACCACTTTGTTTTTCTTTGTTTGGTGCATTTAAAGTCCTCCTCTCTTTGGCTTTTATCTAAATCCGGGACGGTGAGATTTTAATAGATCATGTTTCCACCCATAATAACTACTGCAACCGTACATTTAAGCATGTTGTAGTGGTTCATGATTGAATACACAGAGACCAAAGATCACACGAATAAGGTTAGACCAAGCATGGGCTAAGACGAAAAATGGTTGTTGAGATGCTAAAATCGAAAGCAAGCAAACAAAAAGCAGTAAATCTAGTCAGGTTGTAAAAAATCGAGAAAAACGCTGGGCACAGACTACTCTCAGGGAATTCATTTCATCAGGATTGTAGATTTGTTGTTGGGGAAACACTTAAGGACCATCTCAAAAATCACTAAATTAGAAATAACCTTACTTCTGTAGCACTAATTCACTATGTATCAGGATCCTAACTTCCATTGAGTTTTAAACCCTTAACATGCATTCTAATAGATTTGATAGGTTCAAAAATTTCTTAAGCATCAATTTTCGTTGGTCTAAGAAATGTTAAAAAAAGATCTAATAATAATTCCCCAATCTAAGAACCTAACAATAACTTATTCATGAAAACCCTTTGTGAGAAACCCTAAACTCAACTATGGACCTACTCACACATGGCAATTTAAACACCACAAGATGAAACAAAGAGAGACATTATATATTGAAACAAAATCAAAGAGTAAATGGTTCGAAACTCTTCTCGACAAAGTATGGATTTGAATTCATCTCCTTTAGGTTTACAAAGCTCTCAAGTTGCTCAAAATCTCAAAAAGTAATATAATAAACTTGAGTTTGGGTGTTTAAACATGTGTTTGGGTCTTCGATCTTCAATTCTAGTTCAAATTAAGTTCGTCTGGTCGCGTCGCCGTCATTCTGTCCAGGTATGCCAAATCTTCAAAGCGCATCACTTCGAAACTTCGCAAATGATATCCATATGAGTTCTTTTCCAAGCACCAAGCCTATAATCTGAAAAGAGAAAATATAACACAAAGCGACTCCAAAAAGAACTAAATGCATATTAAAACACATTTTTCTCGAATAAAATACAAGTAAAAACCCATAATATGTGAATATATCATATTTAAGTTCATGAGAAGGGACTAATTTCTAATGATGTTTTTGTTGTTTTGTTTTCTTTTATACTTTTCAGTCTCATGCATTGCATTGTAAATAGCTAAAGCATATAAAACAGATAAAATTCAAAAATTTTGAAAATTTTCCAAAAAGAAGCATGTAGTTTGCATTCATATGAGCATGATTAGGTAGTTAGCAACATTTAGGTTGCATTAGCATAAAGAGCAATGATATGAACTGCCTTGTAAGTAGACTTTGTCATGTTTGAAATGAAATGCCCTTGCTAGTAGTAGTATGTCGCATGAACCATTGTGAATGATTCGGAAAAATCCCTCCTTGGATTTACCGCTCTAAGCATCTTTCTGAAAGTTGAAGCTTCTATATATTGAAGTCAATTCCACAAAGTAGAACCTTAATGAATTTAAGAACTCTCACGTACGGGCTTGCAATGCTAAAATCATGGTAAAAAGCGAGTACACTTGGATTTTTTCCCCCTAATTATACCACTCTTTTTAACCCAACTGACCACTCTCACCTTTAGAGTGGTTATCTCATCTTTGATCCCTAAACCTTTTCTTTTTAAACCCCTATTACTTTAAATTGTGAGGACTCTTTTGGAAGGTGCATACATGACAAAAATCCGTGTAAATTGAAGTTGAATGACAAGTGATGTGTCAGTATTTTAGTAGGTTTTTACTATGGTTTTTACACGAGATCTAAGGTTTTTAGTATGTACTCGGATTGTTTTGGCGCGGTTTTGTGTTCTTTGTTGTTTTTACAGGATTCGAGCTTGAATGTGCGAAAATAATGCATTTTGGATGGATTTCAAGCGTCGAAGGAAGTGTTCGTGCAAAGTTGAAAAATACCCAGAATTTTGAGCACAGATCAACCAATCCAGACATGGATCGATAGATCCCTGTCCCAAATGCCCAGGAATCTGGACAAGGATCGACCGATCCTTGTTCCAGGATTGACAGATCCTTGTCCAGAATTGGGGACCGATTTTACAAAGAACCAGATCAAACTTATTTCGAACCGGATTGCTATCAAAAGACCTAGACTCGTTTTTCCTGTATCATTATGCATTTTTAGAGACTTTTAGAGAGTTTTTAGAGAGATTTATAACCTAGGGAGAAGAAGCATCTCAGTTCTTCGATTCAAGAAGTTTTCAGAACTTTTTTACTCTTGTTTTTGCTTAATACAATCATGTCTCTCTTGAAATTGATCTGTGTTTTTTGCTATTTCCATGAGTGAGTAGTCTGCTCGTTGGGTTTAGGGATTCTCACATAGGGATTCATGAGTTGTTGATATAGAATCGTATGATTAGGGATATAATCTAATGGATCTTCATCTATGATTGTTCGTAATGCATAAAATTGAATTGATCATTTAGTTTTTGAATTTAGGTAATTTAACTGCTGGAAGGTGAATGTTTAAAAGCCTGAAAGAATTATAGATGAGCAATTCTTCTTAAGCCAACGGAAGTTGATGTTTAAGTGAATTGTGAACCTATCAAACCTTTTAATACTGCATGACTAGAAATCAAGGGTCAACGGAAGTTAGTCTCAAGGTTTCTAGTGCATAGGGAGCTATGAGTATGGAAGTAGATCAGTTCCACATTAGAATTTGATTTCAAGACGGTTCTTAACATCTTCCCTAATATGTAGTTTGAATCAACCATTAATTGTTTCCTGAGAATACCTGATGCCCAACACTTCCTTAATTGATTTACAACCCCGTTGTTTGCTGCCTGCGTCTATTTGCTTTCTTATTCTCGATTTTTGCATCATTCTACAAGATATCTTTTTAGCCTTAGTCCGCTGTTTGATTCTATTTCTTCGTGCTACCTTTGGTCTCTGTGGATTCGATCTCGAACCACTACAACGTACATTTGTGCGCTTGCAGTGTTATCTCGGGCGAAAACCTGAGCTATCAAGTTTTCTGGCTCCGTTCTCGGGGACCAATTGGAGTCTTAGAACTTAGGATCATTGCGTGCCTAAGGTATTTTCTTTATTTTGTTTAATCTCTTCTTTCTCTTCTTTGTTTTTGTGCTTTCAGGTGCATGAACATGCCTCAAACAAGGAGCCAAGGGACATCGAATCTTGCTGAATTCGAACCTAAACCTTCGCGTAGAGAGAAGTTGCTGGAGGTTATTGAAGAGTTTGAGTTTGCTGCAGTCATGGGTGATCACATCGGTTACGATATTCAAATCCATCATAATCCTCTCTTTCCTGGAACTCTTCCAGGAGCTAACCCACCTGCTGGAGGTGGTGAAAATGCCGGTGCTCAGCAAGCTGGTCAGCAGAATGCTGCAGCTGCAGGGCAACAACGCGCAAATCAAGCTCAATAGAGGATGACTCTGGCGCAATATGATACTCCGGAGGCCTTCTATGCGAATCGTGCTAGGATTCGTCCACCTCCCATTGAGAGAAGAGATTTTGAGATCAAGACTGGTCTCATTAATTTGGTGCAACAAAATCAGTATCATGGGTTGCCATCACAGAACCCAATGCACCATCTGGATAGGTTTGAAGCCATCTGCACTACTATTTAGCACAACGGAGTACCTGTTGATGCTCTGAAATGTAGGTTGTTCACCTTCTCTCTGAATGAAAAAGCTACAAGATGGTATAATAGCATGTAGTCTGATTCTCTTAGGACATGGGACGAGATCAAGGTTGCCTTTCTTAGGTATTTCTGCACGAAATCGCGGTCTATGTTTGTGAAAAACAAGATTGCAGGATTTCGCCAATTGAATGCTGAGAGTTTTCATGCAGCTTGGGAGAGATTCAGATAGTATCTTAATGATTGTCCTCATCATGGGTTCACATATTAGAATCTCCTCGACATTTTCTACAATGGAGTTGAGGAGAAATATCATAACGCTATGGACACTGCTAGCAATGGTGATTTCAGTACCAAGACTGTGCATGAAGCTTACCAATTGGTGAATAACATGGCGAATAGTCAGGCTAATCGCAGATCAGACTATGAGCGTGGTAGAGGAGTTGTGTCATGTGATGCAAAGAGGATTGATGATCTGCACTCAAAGCTTGATGAGCTAATGAGGAGAGATCAGCAGAGTGTGAACTTTGTTGGTGAGCAGAACGAAGCACATGTGCTTCAAGAGCAGAAAATGGGACATATGTAACAGGAATACATGTCTGAGGAGCTGGCAGATGTAAATTACATTGGTGGTTAGGGAAACTTAGGTAATAAAGGTTTCAATCAGCAGAATCAGTTCCAGAACAAGCCGTACAATCAGAATCAGAGTGTCTTCAACTCTGGATTTCAGAACAAGAATCAGAACAGTGGCTTCGGGTACAGTGGCTATCAGCAGAATCAATTTGGTTCAGGAGGATTCAAGAACAACTATCAGTTGGGGTATCAGAATCAAAAACAAGGACATTCTTCTGCATCTTCTGAAGATAGTGATCTGAAACAAATGATCCACCAAGTGCTGGAGAATCAAACAAAGCCTGGTGCGGATATCAACCAGAAAGTCGATAGCATGTACAGTGACCTCAATGGAAAGTTTGAGGCTATGAGTGTTCGAATGAAGACGCTGGAAACACAGGTTTCTAAGACTTCTGTGAGCAACAGAGCTCCTCTAGGTGTTATTCCAGGGAAACCGGAAAAGAATTCGAAGGAATACTGCAATGCTATCACAGTTCGAGGCAAAAAAGCAACTGAAGGTTCGTCTAGGACAGAGATCGGTCGATCCCTGCCCCTGGATCAGTCGATCCATGTCTCAGAAACCAATAGAAATTTATGAGATTTTGCGGTTGATCAATCGCCTGAAGCGATCGATCGATCTGGAAAACAAGACAAGGATCGATCCATCGCTGTCTCCGGATTGATCTATCCCTGTCCTGAAAGGAGCGTATCAGATTCTGGAGAAAAAGAAAATCGATCCCTGTCCCTTGATCGATCCATCCCTATCCTGACGGGAAGGTATCAAATTCTAGCGATGAAACAAAGGCGCAGGAGGTTGAGGATGAGTACGTACCACCCCACCTTATGTTCCCAAGCCTCCATATCCTTCCAGACCCCATCAAAAGATTAAGGAGCGTGAGTATGAGAAACTTAAGAATCTCGTTAGTGAATTACATGTTCGATTGCCTTTCGTAGAAGCAGTCAAGATGGTACCTTCTCTTAAGAGGTACATGAAGGAGATTCTCTCAGATCGCATGACCTTAGAATAAGGTGTATCAGTTCTTACTGCAGAGTGTAGTGCAGTTCTTGAGAACATTACACCAGCGAATCGTGAAGATCCAGGTCCTTTTGTTTTGCCTTGCAGGATTGGATCTCTTACCTTCGAGAGATGTCTGTGTGATTTCGGTTCTAGAGTTAGCTTGATGCCGTTGTCTGTCTCGCAGAGGCTGAACATGGTGAACTATAAGCCCACGAAGATGTCCTTGATACTTGCTGATAGATCAATTTGGAAGCCCATAGGTATTCTCGATAACATTCCTATTGGTTTTGGGAAAGACTATGTATACACTGATTTCGTAGTCTTGGAGCTTGACGAAGAACCCAAGGATCCTATCATCTTGGGTAGACCATTCTTATTTACTGCTAGAACTATGATTGATGTTCAGAATGGTCAGATTGATCTGCAATTGGATAAGCTAGATGTGCGTTTCAATCTCGAGAAGTCAACCAAGAAGCCTACCATAGATGGGCAAACCTTTTGGGTTGACACATTGACTTAGGTGATTGAGGAGGATAAGGAAGAACCTTATACTGAGGAGTCTTTCCAAATTTCCTTATCATGGGCTAACAAAGAGGATGGTCTATTGAGTAAAGACACAGTGGAGATAGCTGAAAAGAATGACGTCAAAGAAGTCATGGATGGAGATGTTCATTCTACAGTGGGAAAATACAAGACCAAAAAGAAGGTGAAGCACAAAGAGCACAATACTGAGGAGAGCTCTGAGTTGACCTTGATTCCTCTTGGATGCAATGGAAGCGCTATTGAGTATAAGGTGAAGCGTAAAGGCATATTCAGACCTTTCTCCAAGGTCAGAGCCGTCATTACGCCTGAGTTTAAAGAGAAAGGCGCAACTGCTGTGAAGAAAGCAATGAGTAGCATCCTTGAGTGGAAGGTTTGCGCTGGTGGAGCTTGCTTCGGGGCAAGTTCAAAGGCCCTTCCATACTGATCCATTGCCACTACAGTCAGGCTCATGACTCTAAACAAGCGTTGAGTGGGAGACAACCCACGAGGTATCTTTCTTTTTCATTTTAGTTAGTTCTGTAGTGGTTTAGTCTTTTGAGTTTTGGTTTTTGGTGTTTCTACAATTTTCGTGTTTTTGGCTGTCGTGTTGCAGGAAATATTTCACCAGGCAGACGGACAGGAATCGATCGATTCTGTCTAGATATGAGGTTGTTTTACATGATTTCAGGTAAGTTTGCTTTTTCTCGTTTCTTTTCATTTTCTTTTTGTTTTTATTTGCTACTTACCCCTTCCCTGCATTTGTTTCACACCGAGACGGTGTGGGATAAGTTTGGGGAAGGTTACTGATGTATTTTTCTTTTTCTTTTGGTGTTGTTTGAGTCATTTTATGTCTTTTATCGAGTCAGTTATGGATTTTTTTATGCTTTATGATGATTTCAGACTATTGTCTCTGCGCATTGCTCTTTATTTTATATGTTCATTAACCATTTATTTAGACTTTTAGCACAGGCAAACCAGAGTAACTCATGACCAAACTCCCTGCCAGAAATCTCTGAAACTCAGACTTTTGTCTGAAATGTTTTTAACTCTAACTTATTTGGCTTACTAATGAACTTTAAATGCTTTGATCCAGGAACTTTAAATCAGGAATCAAACCCCATCATTAGGATTACATCCCTATTTTTCTACCATTCTTTTCGGTAATCCTGAGTGACCAGACTCATCTTTAGTCTAGCACCACACCCTTACCTTATCTCCTTGATTCTCTATGCATCTCTTTTTCATCTTATGTGTACACATGTGTAAAAAAATGGAGAGAACACGGTAGACATGATCCTTCTAATTGCTTAGGTAGGATTGAAAATTTTAGGTGGTTTAGAAACGGTCCTGAGTGTTTGATTTCTCAGTGCTCGGTGTTTAGGTGGTTTAGACGGATATGTTGCATTTCTTCGTGTTGTATGGGTGTTTTAGAATTTTAAAATGTCATTGATATGCTAATTTCTTCCAGATTTTCGTTCTGAAAATTTTTTTTAAAAAAAACGTAAATCATTTTAAATTTTGCGTATCTGGTTTGGAAATTAGCATTAGCATATTATCATGTTGATTAGATTCACCCTGAAGAATGCACATATCTGGTTTACTTTATGATTGGTGGTTTGTACTTGGGTAGTTTGCGGACATAGATATCAATATACTCTTTCTCTCCTGCGATTTTGCAAAATGTCTTGCATTTCTGACGCAGTTTTGATACCCCAAACTCTCTAAGCCTCACTAATAAAAAGCCTTAAATGCCTAGCCTGATTCCTTGATTATGAGTTCCTTGGTGAAAAGTTTCACGCCCTTCTTAATTGAATGTAGAGAGTTATTAACATGGACCTGGGTTTGCAGGTTCAGATTTTAGAGTACGGATGGGCTTGAGATGTTATCACTATAAAAAAACAGCTAGTTAACAACCATACAAATCGTCGTAAAATCGTTTTTAAAACAGACTAACGTCGAATTTACGACGAAAGCTAAAACGTTGTTAACAGATCGTCGCAAAGTAAAATTCGTCGTTACTTCGTCATGAAATTAACGACGACTGGATTTCGTCATAAACTAATTGTTAAATAAATCGTCGCAAAATACTCGTAAATTAACGAGATTTTAACGACCAAATTATTTTCGTAACTAATTCGTAGTTAATTGTATGTAAATTTACGATGGTTAAAAAACAAATTTGAAGCAACGAATCGTTGTTAAATCGTCGTTAAGTTACGACGATTTAACGACGAGTCTTAAAAATAGTCGTCGTCAAATCGTCGTTATTTTACGACGATTTAACGATGACTGTATTTAACAATCGTCGTAACTTAACGACGATTTAACAACAACACTTTAATTAAAATTAACAAAAAAAATCAGAATATATATATATATATATATTCTAAAATAAATAATTAATAAAATTTAAATAGCAATATATATATATATATATATATATATATTAAAATTCATACAATATAAAAATAAATAATACAAAATTAAAAATATATAAATCCTATATTTACGGATTTGCTCCTACATCTATGTCGTAAAAATAGCCGTCAGGATGATCATGCAGATCGATGGGCTGCTGCTGCTGCTCCTGCCCCTGCGTCTCCCATGCTAGATCAGCTTCTTGCTCCTGCATCAGACGAGCAATATTCGGGTTATCCACTGAAAGGATCCGAACATCTTGTTGTAGAAGCCGAAATGCCGATTATACCGCTGTTGCCATGCTCGTAGATCTGCGATCTCGGCGTGCGCGGTCTTCAGCTCGTTCTGCATAGCTACCTGCTCGGTCGACGCAGCTCTGTAAGACGACGATGCCGCTGGGACATCCTGAATGGATCTCATCCCCAAAATTCTCCCTTTCTTCTTGGGAGCAACCTGAAAAAATCAATCGTTAAAATAACTTTTAAAAAGAATAATTAAATAAAAAATATTAAAAAAATTAAAATTTACCTCCTCGAAAATCAAATCCAGCTCAGGGACCGTCAAAGGCTCGGCCGGCTNATCCAGCTCAGGGACCGTCAAAGGCTCGGCCGGCTGAGCAGTGCCTCCGGGCGAAGGCTAAGATCTCTGACTCTCAATCTTAATCCGCTTCGCCTCCACTTAGTTGTAGATCCTCTCCGACTGGGCATCTACAAACTGTCCGTTCTTCCGTTTGTGGGTCTTCTCGAAGACCTAGC
>OVAN01010053.1:0-16176 GCA_900406275.1 Anastatica hierochuntica | reverse complement strand
CAGAAATGGTTTTAGAGACTAAAGGAAGAAACAGAGGAGCAACTCTCATTGCAGAGAGTGTAACGAGGGATCATAGGATGCAATCTTATGTGCAAAGTGGTCTTCCAAGTTGGTTACAAAATCTCTTTAACTCAGAGAGAGTATCTCCTCTATTCTCTTCCACAGTTATTTGAATGGGTTCGTGTTAAAAGTTTTTTTGGCAAGGCGGAAAGTATATATTTTGGTTCTGACCCTCCTTTTTATAATTAACATTGTTGCCTATTAGTTATTGTTATCAGATGTTCAAAAAAAAAAGATCTACTCTGGATATGATTAAAGTACTTTGTGGGCTTTGATATTCATTCCTGTTTAAAAACATTAATGTTTAAAATTTCCATAAAAAAGAAATGGTTTGCAAAATAATCATTAGTTCCATCATCTTTACTTTTTATATAACTTATTTTTTTCTTTTTATTTAAAAATATGATCAAAAATTTATAAGAGTAAATGTTTTATAAAACATATTGAAAATATAGATTATTGGATGTAATTAAAGATAATTTTGTAATTAAAATTATCAATTTCTAATATCCTTTCAATAAATTTCATATGTAATAATTTTTTTATTAAAAAATCAACTAAAATGAAAAATCCTCAATCAATATTTTATTAGTTTTAGTCATGGTTTACATTTTAGTCATGAAATAACATAATTTAGGAACCCTAATAAACTAACACCTCTAAAATTTCTTCGATCAAAAGAGTGAAATTAGGGATTCCCATGGTGAATGAGACTTATTTCGAAGCAATGTTACGTAATGGTAAATGAAATGAAATTAAAACTTATTTACTATAGTGAAGACATGAATGCAAACATTAACCTCAACAAACCGAACGACGATGCCGATTGCCCAAAATTTTGAAAGTGAGATTGTTGAGTTCTACGGTAACAATGTCTTCCATTAGGAGAATCATCGATGTAGAAACCTTTTCCAGAAAGAGAAAAAAGGTTTGGAGAAAAAAAAATTGATTTGTAATTTTCTGAAATAAATGTGATAAAAATTTTAAGTATTTGTTTCTTCATATCTCTCTCTCTCATGAAGGCACATGATACTGCAATTTTAACTTTAAAAAATCCAAAAAAGGGAAATAGCTTTTTCGAAATTCTAGGCGGGTCAGGAAATGTGAAAGATGAGGGCAGAAAAATAATTTTGCTTAGGCGAACAATTATGTTTTCTTATGATTAGTTAGTTTCCGAAATGTTGGTTTTTTATCGTTATATTGGCTAATTCCCCAAGTTTAAATACCGACGGATTTTATAAGTGATTTTCTGACAAATTTTATAAGTAATTTTAAAGTGTTTTAATGGATTTTTTAGTTAAAATTTACTATAACTCAAGTCGAAAATATTTGAAATAACAATATATTTGAAGGTATATTTTGAAATAGAAAATTTAATAGCATCTAATTTAAAATTTCTATTCGTATAACATAATTAGATTTATCATCTCTATACTATTAATCGGGGAGTACATTTCAGAAACTAATCTTTGTTTTAAGAAATTATTTCATATGCCATTAGAAATATAAATTTTAGTGAACAAGAAAACACTCATTAAGGATAAAAATGTAAAAATAAACTAAGGATTCACGTGTCTTTGTTTATGGTCGTATCTGACCCATACATATTTTATTATTTAATAGTATTATTTTTATAAAAAAAATAAACTAACAAGTTGACTTAGTGGTATGTGTGTACATACTTCATTTACATGGTGCAGGTTCGTATCCCATGTTTGTCAATTTATTTATATTTTTCATCTCTCAAGTTAATTTTTCATAATTACATATGTTTAAAATACACATATACAATTTTAAAAAATAAAATTTGGAACAAAACAAACCATATATCAGTTTAATCATTTTCTTAAAATATGTGAATTTACAATATGCGAAAAATATCATATAATTTTGTTTTTAAAAATCTTTTTTAAACCAATTGGTAATTGACATTAATGAAAAATTTTTAATTATCATATTCAACTATATTTTAGTTACCAATAATATTTCCTTGTTTGTTGAAATTTTAGAACCTATTTTAGATTTTGATGTGGTTTGTTTTCAAATTACTCAATTTTCAAATTTAAAAAATAAAAAAATTATGTTTGATCTGCAAATTTAATAAAAATCCCATAGATTATGTTTACAAATATTATGTTTAAAAATTGGGGAGATATAGAAAACGCAGAAATATTACAAAGATTTTATTTATGATATATAAAAAGATATTCCATAAAGATACGAATTTAATAAGTATAATAACAATAATGAAGAATGCAATCTTATTTAATCTATTTTTATAGAAACGAAAATGTACGACATTAGTTTTTCTGATAGGTTAGATCAATCTCTCTCTATATTAGACGAAAATGTACGACATTAGTTCTTTCATAGTCACACACATAAAATTTCTTCTCAAAATTTTTATAACATTTTTATTCTAACAATCTTTTCTTTTCAATTCTTTCATGTTCATAAGTAATGATATCGTAGTTATACTGTATTAGAAGTGAAATCTACATATTTGGCTTGTTCTTTTACATGTTTCTTCTAAAGTTGATTCATTTTTTTAAACAGGGAAGACTCATGATAAATGGATCAAGATTCTGCTTCTTGAAAGAAGTCGCCGAAGTCGATCTCGACAAATGGAAGCAATATATTGGTAAGAAGATGTGTGCGTTAAGATTATTTCTCGTTCACCGTCAAAATTTTTTTAGAGTTAAAATTTCATAATGAAAAATAAGTTGAATTAAAGAACCAAAATCATCTAATATTGCGAAAGACTTTCTTATAAACGACATTTTTAGTTGTTCTCTTTGACTTTCCATCGATCACCTCGTGTAATAGTCACCGCCGTCAACATTGCTCTATCTCATAAACATCATGATTCAAACAATCATTATATTTACCAATTTTATCACATAGTAACTTCTTTATATTTATCACTTATTTAAAATTGTGTTACTTTATTCATAAAATTTTTAACGATAACATATGGGGATAAGTTATATAGTTTTGTTTGATAAGCATTTAAAAAACAAGATAAATATATTTTTGAGAAAATAAATAATTTAAATTTTTTACTTTTTTCTTACTTATGGTTCACGATCAACTATTTTTAAAAATTGATACATTTTAAAATAAACTCTTTTCAAAAAAAAAATTCATCAAGATTAACAGTTTTGATAATATTTCTTTACTTTTAACCAACCAATGATGTACAAAATAGACCCATAAATTATTTTAACTTATTCTTTATATTTTATTTAAACCATGAAATTTGTTTTCTTCTTCTGTATGGATTAAAAGGTCTCAATCAAGTAGAATGTTGGAGTTTGGCTTCAGTCTAAATGTCGCATGTTTTCTATATCATTGCAACAAGAATCAAGCTATAACCGTATATAGTCATCAAAAACGTTAACTAGAGACCGATTGAGTAGGGTTTCACGTCTTCTTAATCCTTTATTTGCACTCTAAATAACTCGATACAAATTTGTTTATAATGGCCAAATCTCTATAAAAATCGCTCTTAGCCCATATAAAAAATATCCAAATCTTTTTTTTGCTTTCATTTTTCCACTTTATGAGTGTTTCCCACTAGGTGGTAAACTAACATTGAAGGGTACCAATATTTTTAATAGCTTTAATTTTATTTTGTGGTACTAATGATGTAAACTGAATTGTAAAGCAAATGTAGCTATATCCTCGTTATAATCTGTTCTATTTTTTGGTTTGAGTGAACATAAGTTTTTTTTTTATTTTTGTTAGGTCCAAGAAGCGATACAATTTTTTGTTTCGAGAATAAAATTCATACGTAAAAGTAAAAGGAGATATAGTTAATTGTCACAAGATTCAACAATCTCATCTGTTGTTCTTCGAGGGTACCATCAAGACATGGATATTCACTTTTCCTCTAGCTATATCCATCTTTTGATTTAGTCCAAAAAAAAAAACATGATCAATACAAATAATAACGATGTAACTACATCGAGAATTAAGATTAGAAATGATAATATGACGGAAAGCCTATATGTAGATCGAGTAGGATCTATAATTTTAGGGTTTATCAACCTTTTCTCGATTTCTTTTTTTATCATATCTTTATTTAAAGGACGATCCATTATGGTTAAAAATTTTATAATTATGTTATTAGTTAAATGCTAATTTTTAGTAGGGTTAAAATCGTCTACCAAAAGTTATGAAGACAAACAAAAAAATCCAGCGACGCCACATCACAATAGACGATCGAGATCGTGACACGTACGTATTTCAAGGGGTTTTTCTCCGAAAAACTGAAAAGAGTTCTCACGATGCCACATCACCAACTTTCTCTAAATGAGCGACACATAAGTTTTTTACTTTGCATTTTGTATATACTAGGTAACTGATCCGCACCCTATACAGGCATGAAGGCACTTATAATTTTTGTATATATTTGCGTTAACTATCATGAAGATTTGACATTATTCCATTGTTATTTGTCATGTTATTGGTAAATTTTAAATATTTGTTTTTGTTCTATTTTTAACTATATTTTAATATTAGATGCACAACTTATTACATTAAAACGTTTTGCAGATCAAGTTTCCGGAACATAAAAAACATTTTATTACACATTTATACTATTATTAAATAAGAAGTCCAAAACTGACATGTTGCTCAAGAGAGTTTGTGACATGCCGTTGCGAGAGTTCTTCACGATTTTCTTAAAAAATGCCAAAAAATGATGAGAAATATATGTTTCACGATCTTGGATGTCCGTTATGACGTGGTGTCATAGGATTTATTTGTTTTCCTTCCTAAATTATTAAGACAATTTTAACCGTAGTCAAAACTATATAATTATCTTTTAAAATAATCAAACTGATATGATCATTACCAAGCAATGAATTTGGAGTGTGAACCGGAGCTTGAGGAGTAGCTTGTAGCTGGGGATGCAATTGGAGGGATCGTTACTTGAGCTTGGATACATGAAGAGGAGCTAAATCGGACAAAAGAAATAATTCACTGAAGTATGCTAATTTCCGTTCAAGCAAATCTACCTTCAGAAACAATTAACGGATAAATTAGTAGGCTCGGCTTTTTCTTTTGTCGGGTTTTGTCCCAATGAGTTTTCCCGACAAGGTTTTTAACGAGGCATCGGGTTTACTAACGTATAATTTATCTGTTAATTCCACAACATCCAATGCTTAGTTATTTAAATAATTTTTCATGGTCAAAACTCAGTTTAAGTTTGCATTTATTGTGCTGAATTTTCCAAAAGCTTGTGCATGTACAAGTCTCTAGTTTCTTTCTTGTCCTTTCTCTCTTTATATTGTTCGACCATGCCTAGTAAGAAATCAGACTTTGCTTAATCAATAATCTTTGAGATTGTCTAATCTTGGAGAGTAATATCCAGAATTCGTTGGTGAATAACATCCAACTTGTTGTTGCGTAACATCCAACTTTCCGATTAGATCGCGGTGCATTATATCATTGTTCTGTTCGTGGTATATCAAAGATTTCCACAGCCTTTGTGTGACCAATCGACTCTCCCGGTGCGTGTGAAGCTTTTTGGTTTCACACAACCATATATATCCAAACCCGAGTGTTCTAGCGTGAGATTCTAACGGGATTATCATCAAATAGTATCAAAGCCACTCTAGAATAGGTTGTATCGTTTTTATCTCATCTTTTCATTTCTTTTTCTACAAAAAAACAAAAGAAAAATATATGTTCATCTTCTGCAAATTTTCGTTGTTGTTCTAGGAAGATTTCGAATTCCTGTTAATCATTTTCATCATCTTGAATCTGTTTTTGATTGATTGAACCGTTGAACCAGGATTGCTTGAAGTTTTAAAATTTTTGAAAAAAAATTTTAGAACCTGCAGTTAGTGATAAACTCGATTTAAAAAGACAAATGAAATCTGGTTGTGTTCTCAATCTGATTTTGTTTTGTTAGAACTCTTTACTGGCTTTATTTTATTTAAATTTTCAGGAACCATTATGGGAGTAAACATGGAAGGAATTAATCCAGAAAACAAGCTGACGATCGAAGCGCTTACCACTTATATGGACACGCTGATGGACTCTAAATTAGATGCAAGAATCAATGGTCTAAAAGAAGAAGTCCAACAAACCACAACTGATGTTATAAGGCAGGAAATTTGTGGTTTGAGAAGAGAAAATCTTGATCATGAGCAGCCACAAGATTTGGCACAAGAAGAGGTTGATAATCACTACGAACTCGAAAACAACTCTTCTCGGAACAGTAGAAGAAAGCCTAGACGAGTCCATGGAGGTAGAGAATATCATAGAGGTGAACTTGCTGGAATTAAACTCAAAATTCCTTCATTTCCCGGCAAAGCTTATCCGGATGCGTATGTGGAGTGGAAAAAGAAAATGGAAATAATTTTTGGTTGCCAACACTATCTCGAGCGCAAGACGGTACAATTTGCTACCACGGAGTTTTATGATTACGCGCTAAGCTGGTGGGATCAACTAGTGATGTCGAGGAGACGAAATGGAGAGGATCCCGTTGAAACTTGGCCAGAAATGAAAAATATAATGAGGAGACGCTTGTTGCTGGTCATTATCACCGAGAGCTTCATCAACGACTTACAAAACTCAGTCAAGGAACACGATCAGTGGATGAATACTTTCAAGAGTTGGAACTTCTTTTGATACGAGCTGATATTACGGAAGATAGAGAAGCGACTATGTCACAATTTATGGGAGGACTGAGTCAAGATATTCAAGACTGCTTGGAATTGCAACATTACGTTGATCTAGAAGAGATGCTTCATAAGGAAATTATTGTCAAAAAATGACTCACAAGGAAGTCACAATATCGAGCGAAAAATTGGGGTAGAAAAGACGAGCTATCTTAGAGAAGAAAGGACAAGTTATCCAAGAGAAAATAAAACAGTTTCAGCACTAAAGGAAGAAGCTAAGCCAACTATTTTTGGTAAAAACAAGGGCAAAGAAATTGCTTAGACTTTAAGGAATCGGGATCTTAAGTGTTTCAGGTGTCATGGAAGGGGGCACTATGCACGAGATTGTATAAACAAGAAGGTTATGATTCTTTGAGAGGATGGAGAGTATGAGACAGAGAATGAAGAATCTGATTTTTCATAGGCTGAAAGTGAAGAAGAACCGTTTAAAGGAGACTTACTAGTTGCAAGAAGATCTCTAAGTATGCAAACCAAAACTGAGGAGCATGAACAAAGGGAGAACTTGTTCCAAACTCGATGCCTTGTATAAGACAAAGTTTGCAGCCTTATCATCAACGGAGGCAGCTGTACAAATGTAGCAAGTGATACAATGGTTCGCAAGCTCAGGCTGAAGACAAAGAAACATCCAAAACCGTATAAGCTTCAATGGCTTAACCAAAGCGGAGAACTGAATGTGACCAGCCAAGTAATGGTTCCAATAAGCATCAGCAAATACAAGGATGAAGTTTATGAAATGTTCTACAAATGGAAGTTGGCCATATCCAACTCGGAAGACCTTGGAAATCTGATCCCAAAATAATGCACAACAGTTTTACTAACAAATATTGTTTTGAATTTGATGGCAGGAAAATGGTGCTAGTGCCATTAACACCTATAGAGGTTTATAAATATCAATTGCAACTTAAAAAAGGAAGAAACCACCACTAAAAAACCCAAATTCTTTGCCAAATCGGGTGATGTTAGGAAATCTCTTAAGTCTGAAAAATCGGTGTTGTTATTTGTGTGTAAAGAAGCTCTTTCGAGCTTAAATAATCTAGAACTAGTGTTGCCGAGTGAGATGACTTCTTCGTTCCAGGAATAGAGGATATTTTCCTGGAAGAAAATCCTAAGCGGCTGCCGCCACTTAGAGGAATTGAACATCAAATCGATTTGTTCGCGACGCTTCACTTCCAAACCGACCAACCTATAGAAATAATCCGGTGGAGACTAAGGAGCTACAAAGGAAAATTGAGGAGCTCATAAAGAAAGGACATATCCGAGAAATTATAAGCCCATGTGTTGTTCATGTTCTACTCGTGCCAAAGAAAGGCGGTAGTTGGCGCATTTGTGTTGATTGCCGAGCAATCAACAATACTACGGTGAAGTATCGACACCCTATCCCTCGTTTAGACGATATGCTTGATGAACTGTATGGTGCTAACATCTTTTCTAAGATTTATCTTAAAAGCGGTTGCCATCAGATTCACATGAAAGAAGAAGACGAGTGGACAACGACATTCAAAACTAAGCATGAATTATATGAATGGCTCGTAATGTCGTTTGGATTAACAAACGCACCCAACACTTTTATGTGGCTAATGAATCATATTATTAGAGTTTATATTGGTGTCTTTGTTGTTGTTTATTTTGAAGATATTTTGTTTACAGCAAGGGGCTGGAAAAGTACATCAAACACATCTAATCGGTACTAAACATACTTCGCGAGGAAAAAATGTATGCTAACTTTAAAAAATGTACTTTTTGTACAAACAACATTGTGTTTTTGGGTTTTGTAGTAAGTGCATATGGAGTTAAAGTCGATGAGGAAAAAGTAAGAGCTATACCATATTAGCCTAGTCCGAAAATAGTTGTAGAAGTTCAAAGTTTCCATGGACTTGATAGATTTTATCGGCGCTTTGTTAAGGACTTTAGCATCCTTGCTGCACCGCTCACTGAAGTTATCAAAAAGATTGTGGGGTTCAAGTGGGAAGAATTACAACAAACAACCTCTCAAACACTTAAAGAGAAGCTCACTCATGCACCTCTTTTTATATTACCATATTTTCTTAAAACATTTGAAATCGAATGAGATGCTTCAAGAGGTTGTATTGATGCTGTTTTGATGCAGGAAGGAAGGCCAATAGCTTATTTTAGTGAAAATCTTGGAGGGGCAACGCTAAACTATGCCACTTACGACAAGGAGCTGTACGCTTTAGTAAGAGCATTACAAACGTGGCAGTACTATCTCCGACCAAAAGAATTCGTAATTCATACTGATCACGAGTCATTAAAATACTTAAAGGGGCAAAACAAACTCAGCAAAAGGCACGCTAGGTGGGTCGAGTTCAGCGAAACATTTCTATACGTCATTAAGTACAAACAAGGTAAGGAAAACATAGTGGTTGATGCACTATCCCGAAGGTATATAGTACTTTCTACTCTTGAAGTTATATTTTTGGGATTTGAGCAACTCAAAGATCTATATGTAATTGATTTGGAATTCCAGGTATCTTACAATGCTTGTGCGAAATTCGCAGCTGGTCATTTCTTTAGACAAGATGGATTTTTATTTTATGATAACAGATTGTGCATTCCTAACTGTTCTTTGCGAGATCTTTTTGTTAGAGATGCACACGAAGGTGGTTTAATGGTGCATTTCAGTGTTGCCAAAACTCTTAAAGTGTTACATGATCATTTCTATTGGCCACACACGAAAAGAGATGTTGGGCGAATCTGAAAGAGGTGTGTCACATGCAAACAAGCTAAATCGAAAGTTCAGCCTCATGGTTTGTACACTCCTCTACCCGTTCCTTCTCACCCTTGGAACGATATTTCTATGGATTTTGTTGTGGGTTTACATCGAACCCGCATAGTAAGAATTCTATCTTTGTTGTTGCAAATATGTTCTTTAACGAAATTGTACGTTTGCATGGAATGCCGAGAACTATAGTTTCAGATCGTGATACAAAATTTCTTAGTCATTTTTTGAGAACTCTTTGGTTCTAAGTTAGGAACTAAGTTGTTGTTTTCAACCACATGTCACCCACAAACCGATGACCAAAATGAAGTTGTTAATAGAACTTCAGAAACTCTTTTGCATGCGTTGATTAAAAAGAACTTGAAATCATGGGAGGATTGTTTGCCACATGCTGAATTTGCATATAATCATGTTGTGCGTTCTGCATCTAAATTTTCACCTTTTGAAAAATTTATGGGTTCAATCCCATCTCACCTTTGGATTTAATACCATTGCATTTGAGTGAAAGAATCCATTTAGACGGAAAAAAGAAATCTGAGTTGGTGCAGCATCTTCACGCCAAGGCCAAAAAACATTGAGGAGAAAACGAGGTTGTATTCTAAACAAGCTAACAAGGGACGTCGCCCACTGATTTTTGAAGTTGGAGATCAAGTATGAGTCCATTTGTGAAAGGAGAGGTTTCTAAGTGAAAGGAAATCAAAACCGATGCCAAGAATCAATTGTCCTTTCACCATAGTCAAACGAATCAACGATAATGCCTATCAACTTGACTTGCGAGGCAAGTATAATCTTAGTTCCAGCTTTAGAGTTACTGATTTAGTTCATTTTCTTGTAGATGAAACAGATTTAAGGGAAAATCTTTCTCAAGAGGGAGCGGATGATATGATCATGGACCAAGCAATGAATTTGGAGTGTGAACCAGAGCTTAAGGAGCAGCTTGTAGCTGAGGATGCATTGTCAATTCTGAGAGGTCCTATTACTCGCGCCAAAGCTAAGGAGCGAAAGAAAGCAATTGAAGGATCTTTGCTCGAGCTTGGAAACACGAAGAAGAGTTGAACCGGACAAGAGAAATAATGGATCGTTGCTCGAGCTTGGAAACACGAAGAGGAGTTGAACCGGACAGGAGAAATAATTCACCAAAGCATGCTAATTTTCGTTCAAGCAAATCCAGCTTCGAAAATAATTAACGAATAAATTAGTAGGTGCGACATACTCTTTTTCCCTTTTCGGGTTTTGTCCCAATGGATTTTGCCGACAAGTTTTAAACGAGACGTCGGGTTTACTAACGCATCATTTATCTGTTAATTCCACAACATCCATCGCTTAGTTATTTAAATAATTTTGCATGGTCAAAACTCCGTTTAAGTTTGAATTTATTGTGCTGGAATTTCCATGAGCTTGTACATGTACAAATCTCTAGTTTCCTTCTCTTCCTTTCTCTCTTTATAATGTTCCACTATGCCTTGTAAGAAATCATACTTTTCTTAATCAAAAATTCTTAAAATTGTTTATTCTTGGAGAGTAATATCCAAAATTTATTGGTGAGTAACATCCAACTCGTTGGTGCGTAACATCAACTTTCTGATCAGATCGCGGTGCGTTATATCCTCGTTCTGTTCGTGGTATATCAATGATTTCTGCAGCCTTTGTGTGACCAATCGACTCCTCCGGTGTGTGTGAACTTTCTGGTTTCGCACAACCTTATCTATCCAAATCCGAGTGTTCTAGAGTGTGGTTCTAACCGAAATACGACCAATCAATGACCACACTCAAAATAATGAGAAGTCGCTTGGTGACGTGGTGCGCTCACAGAATTTGCGGGTGACGTGGCGCAATTGTGAAGTTCGCAAGTTTTTAGTTTTTTAAATTAAAAAACGTTTTTAGCATACATGTCATCGCTTGATTGGCTAACAGGTTTTTTTGCTTGGGAGAATATCCACCCGCGTGCTAATGACCAAGCTAATCCTAGTGAAAATTATCATATTTATTTAAACAAAAAATCGATCATTATCTATCCTCGATCATTAGACCCAAAACGAAATCAATTAATTATAAACCCTAATTCATTTAGTCTAGATTTGTATATATGGTAATTTATGATATTTTTGGATATTAAATTCGAAAAAAATATATATTTAAGTATATATTTATAGTCCAGATATTATCCGGTATCCGAAATATTTAGATTCGGATTAGGTTCGGTTCTAATTTTTTTGATTTAGAAATTTAAGATTCGTTCGGGTATTTCATCGGATTCTATACCATTTTTCTGGATAGGTTCGACTCGGTTTTTGGTACTAAATTATGATTTTCCTCAAACGTTATCTCTTTTTTCTTTTCTTTTTCCTGAATTTCAAAACAGAGAGTTTTCACAGTAAAATAAACAAACAAGAATGTCTCAAGTTACATCAATATACTAATATTATTGACTCCAACTGCAGAAGTCACAAACAAATACGACTGATCTTTCATACTTTTATACTTTTTTTGGTAATCTTCATACTTTTATACTTTGTAACAAAAACTATACAAACAAAAAAAAAAACTATAAGTTAAAACTATAACTACTACAATTTTAATAAAATTATCTTTGTCCGTGCATCCGCACGGACCATCATCTAGTTCATCTAATATGGGGTGACCAATCAAAAATCTCTAGATTGATTCAAACACTTCTAGATCGGTCTTCTCATTTATTCTATTTTAATTTTTCCTTATCTTTAAAAGTTGGTAGACAATATTTAGCCGAAAAGATAAACTTGTGTTTATATATATATATATATATATAGAAGAGCTTTTTCAATGTTATTGTTTTACAGAAGAATCTTTTTCTTTTTAGAAACCTGAACAGTGTAACCTGTAGCTCCTTTGCGTGCGTACTTGAGCTCGTTAAAGTTATCACATAAATCTTTTGTTGCGAGAGTTTAAAAATATGTGGACAAAACTTAGCGTGTGGTTCATCAAACAAAGTTGGACAACCGAATAATCTTAAGACCTAGGAAAACAGATCCATTCCACCAATGCTTTTTTCGTGCCGTTCCTTAAGTCAGGTCCAAGATTGATTTCTGATGTCTTTAACCGATAAAATGTTATTTATCCAGGTCTAGATGTTTAGTACCGAAGAAAGAAGCAATAGCTACAAAGAAAACACAGTTACAGAGGGAATGACGAGAGATCTAACAGACTCACAGTGAAATCTCATTGCAAGAATTTATCAATACTAGATGTGAGTGTGGATTTGGGCACTGCACCTATGATTGTATCCTTCTTCTCGCCGTTAATAAAGATCATGATTGTTGGGATGCTTCTAACATTGTACTTGCTTGGGGTTGAAGGAGATTCGTCGGTGTTTAACTTGTAGAACTTGACCTTTCCGGTGTACTGTTGTGCTAGATCATTCACGAGTGGGTCAATCATTTTGCAAGGTCCACACCATGGTGCCCAAAAGTCGACCAGTACAGGCCCGTCTGCCTTTAGAACTAGAGACTCCCACGTCGTGTCATTGATTATTGGAACCACTATGATCAATAACCAAAAACAACAACTTACCTTCTGGAATCATGAATGAAAGCAAAATAAACTAACTAGTCAAGATAAAAGCAAAGATGCTTAATAAGTTAACCAGAAAGAAAGCTGAATGATCATTTATCCATCTTAGGTCACATGGGCATGTTGCATTAAACCTTTATATGTAATCTCAATCTAGAAGTGAAAATTTCTCTAAAGTATAATTATGATTGATTTACAGAATATTTATTGGACACAAAAGCCTCGGCAAAATAGTGAACCGATCAAAAACAGAATGAAGTCTGCGTGATTCAGAAACCAGTAAAAGTGAAGGATAATGCTTCATGCTCTTGAATCATGTCAATGGGAACACATTATGAAGCTAAATGACTTACACGGAACAACCAAAACCGCAGTCTGCAGATATACATTCCAGAACACAGACCTGTTAACTCAAAATCACGGAATCCCTATTGATCTCTTATGAACCAAAGCAACTCAAAAAAACTTTCTTGTCCCAATTATGTGTGGATCAAACGAATCAAAGCAGGTTCCGAACGTAATTGTTTAGTTTCTTCTACCTATAAATGTGAAAGAGAATATACATTTTCATTTTCTAGATAACATTCTCCACTGCATGAACAGTTCCTAATATGCAATCTTGTTCGATTTTCACGCAAATGGCATGAATTGTTTCCATCTATACAGAAATTTTCTCAGACTTTATATTCTCCCCAAGAAACTCTTCTTCCAGTTACAGTAATCTGGAACCTAAGTACTCAGCAGATTACAAGTTAGTACCAACACCAATCAATCAATCAGTTGATAAACACAGCCAACATCCATCAATCAACACGGATCCCGCCCAGAAGATGCAGAGAACGAAAGAAATAAGACCAAAATGAAACGAGGAGCGAGAACATACGATCAGTAGTAGTTTCCTGAGCCTCGCAGACAACGCCATTTCGTGGTCGAGAAACCCTAGGATGAATCGAGGTTAAAGAAGACGGAGAGAGAGAAAGACGGATTCTTAATCCTCCTGATTCCGGAGACACGGCGAACATCCGGCGAGCAGAGAGCGAAGCCGATGACGAGGACGCGATTCTCGTATCTGAACGGAGAGAAACCGGAGGATGAGAGGTGCAAGTGAAAGCAGCCATGGAGAGAGAGTTGCGAGAGATCGTAGTAATCCCAAGTGTAAAATAATATCCAGATAGAATGAAAGATAACGATATTATGGCAGAGAGAGTGTGGAAGAATTAATCTAAAGATGTAAAGTATAAACCAATAACTTTTTCCTGTTTTTTTTTTCCACTAACATTGATTTATTAATTAAAAACTTCAACGTCATTGTTTACATATTCATACACAAAGTTTAGACAATAAGCAAATATCGACGCGTCTCTAGGAGACAAGGTAATACGTTTAGCAAAGGTATCTGCACTTTGATTTGCTTCTCTAAACGTGAAAGCAAATCGAATATCTTCGTAGCTCGTGGCCCATTGTTTAACCGCATCTGTCAAGTGACGTAGACGCAGATTATATATCATGCCGTTCACCAGATTCGTCACATATTGGTTATTCCCTTCGAAAATGACTTTTCGAAATTTTTTCCTATTTCAAATATAGTTTTTGAGGAAAAAAATATTTCGATAAATTAATAATTCATTAAACTAATAAAATATTTTCGTCCTAACAATATTAATTTATAAAGGTTTAACTGTATTTTTATAAGAAAAAGAAAAAATGTCCTAATAATAATATAGTATATTATAAAAATTTAAATTAAGTTGTCTGATTTTTTATTTAAAAAATTATAATTATAATTTCTTCTAACTAAATAAAAATAAAAAATTGATGTAATAAAAAACTAAAAAATATTAAATTGTTAAAAATTTGATTCACTAACTTTAAAATTATATTGTTGTTTTTATTTTAATAAAATTTTTAAAAATATTAGATTAATTGATAGAAAATAATTTTTAAAGTTAACAAAACAAAATCATACTTAAAGTGTAATATATAGATATTAAATTTTAAGAACGAAAAATTTTTTTTAGAAAAAAATTAATATGTAATTTAAATATAAATATTATTAACTAACGAAGAGATCATGCTGGAATTGCCACATATGGAATTAAGCACAACTTTGCAAATATCTATTATATGAAAACAGAATCCTACTTTTTATCTACTTAAAAAAGCTGTCATTTAAATTTGGATCTATTCACAACTCATTAAAAATTATTATAATATTCATTATTATTTAATTAACAATACAATATAACTCGCCCATAATAAAATCTTCGGCTTATATAATTAAATTATATAAATTTATTTTATTATTATTAATTAGTTTATACATTAAACATGCATCAATATTTATATAGCTTACGAGCATACATATATTGATAAATATATAATAGTTTCCAATACAAAAATATATATATTAAATCATATATTAGTTTTATAATAATTTAATTTGGATATACCTATATTATAGTATATATGAAAACTATATTATTTTAGTATAAATACACATGTGTCACTAGACTTAAGTGTTCGCGGTCTGATTTGGGTTCACATCGATTTCGGTTTGGATGTGGATCTCGTACTTTAACCTTATTGTACCTAACTTAAAAACTTAATAACAATTAATAAAAAAAAATAAAATGTATAAAATAAATCACTATATATTAATAATGTAGTAAAAAACCGTTTAAAATACTTATGAAAATATTAAAATTATAAATTTATAAATTTATAAAATGAAAATATGCCCGCACGGACGTGCGGGTTAAACTCTAGTTTTCTTGAAGTATAAGAGTAAAAAAAATAAATTTAAAGTTAATAATTTAGTATATAGTTAATGAAATTTATAAAGAATTAAAAAATTGGTCAATCCTAAGTTAGATCTATAAATTTTTTCTATTTTAAGTTTGAAATTGTTTATGTTTTCTGATAAGTATTGGAAGTGTTATAATTATTGTTATATAAATCAAATTTTACTCCATATAAAAGTGAAAACGCAACATAAAACACAGCATAGTCTAAACTAGGGCTGGGCACTAATACCCGTTATCCGTCTTCGACCCGCGACCCGTCTCGTACCCGACTCGAAAAAAGGGTACCTGCGGCTTTCGGGTCGGGTAAAGGGTATCATATTTCTATTACCCGCGG
>OVAN01010052.1:198-16180 GCA_900406275.1 Anastatica hierochuntica | reverse complement strand
GATCTTGGCATAGATTCCTACTAGATCTAGTTTACTTCTTCATAGTTATTTTCTTGCTCATTGACGCCTAGAATGTGTTCGATGAAATGCTTGTGAGAGCTAGATCTATGTCTTTCACTTGGGCCCATGAGAGTGGATGTTACCTAGGTGCTAGATGGCTAAAAGAGCTTAAGTTAGACTATCACTTACATGCTTAGATAGGCAACAAACGAGAGTTGAGCCTTGTAGTGTGTATGGGTGAATAGATCTCCGTCACGAGAGTGGATTGATCGACAAAAAAAGGGACTCTTGGTCTAGAAATAACTAGATCCTTTAATAAACACATATCCAAAGTCCATCACACCTCTAGATTGAAACCCGAACTTATAACCATCATCCCAAGATCCATCTTTATCTTATTGCCTTTACTCGTTTATTTATTTAAGTCTTTACTTTTATGCTTTACTTTCCTTGTCTACTTATGTTTGCTTGATTTGATTTCCTTTAATCACAAAAACGAAAACCCCCTTTTTATATTCGCTTTGCTTATGAACACTTGTGTATTCTTAAAGTTTGAACTTATCTAACTTGGGTTTGCTCCTTGTGGTTCGACCCCAAAGTACTACAATAGCATATTCGTGCACTTGCGGATTGTGTGATTGTTAGGAAACGGGCTTTTATAAATTTTAAAGCTTCGTTGCCTTTTGTTTGCTTTAAACAACCGCGCAACAGATCCCGAATCACTAAACGTACTTTCTGTGCGCTTGCAGTGTTATCTCGGGCGAGAACCTGAGCTTTCAAGTTTTCTGGCGCCATTGTTGGGGACCAATAGGTCGTCTTACAACTTAGGATCATTGCGTGCCTAAGGCATTTTTCTTTATTTTGTACTTTCAGGTGCATGAACAAGCCTCACACTAGAAGCCAAGGAATCAAGAATCTCTTCGATTTCGAGCCCAAACCTATGCGTCTAGAGAGGAAGAAGAAGAAGAATGAGAAATTGCTGGATGTTATTGAGGAATTTGAGTTCGCTAAAGTCATGGGTGATAACATGGGTGATAACCTTCAAGTTCATCAAAATCCTCTCTTTCCTTGAGTCCTTCTAGGAGGTGATCTACCTGCGGGTGGTGGTGCTAATGTTGGTGCTCAGCAAATTGGCCAGCATAATGTTGCAGCTGAGGGTCAACAACGCGCAAATCAACCTCAACAGAGGATGACTCTGGCGGAATATGACACTCCGAAGGCTTTCTATGAGAATCGTGCTGGGATTCGTCCGCCTCCCATAGAGAGAAGAGACTTTGAGATCAAGACTGGTCTCATCAACTTGGTGCAGCAAAATTAGTTTCATGGATTTTCATCACAAAACCCAATGCACCATCTGGATAAATTTGAAGCCATCTGCAATACTATCTAGCAAAATGGAGTACCCGCTGAAGCACTGAAATGCAGGTTATTCATATTCTTTCTGAATGACAAAGCTATTAGATGGTACAACAGTCAGGAGCTTGATTCTTTGAAGACATGGGACGAGATCAAGACTGATTTCCTTGGGCATGTCTTCACAAAATTGAGGTTTACGTCTCTCCGAAACAAGATTGCTGGATTTCACCAATTGGGTTTTGAGAGTTTTTATGCAGCTTGGGAAAGATTCAAGGAGTACCTAAATGATTGTCCTCACCATGAGTTCTCATATTGGAATCTCCTCAACATTTTCTATAATGAGGTTGAGAAGAAATATCAGAATGCTATGGACACCGCAATCAATGGTGATTTCCTGATGAAGACTGTAGAAGAAGCTTATATGCTGGTGAATAACATGGCGAATATTCAGACAAATCAAAGATCAGATTATGACCGCGGTAGAGGGGTTGTATCATCAGGTGCAAAGAGGATTGATGATCTGCATTCAAAGTTGATGAGCTAATGAAAAGAGAGCACCAAGGAGTACACTTTATTGGGGGAAAGAATGATGCACATGTGCTTCAAGAGAAGAAAATGGGACAGATGTATCATGAGTTCATGTCTGAGGAGCTGAATGGTGGACAAGCAGATGTTATTTACATTGGAGGTCAAGGGAATTTTGGTAATAGAGGTTTCAACCAACAGAACCAATAACAGAACAAGCCATACCAACAGAATCAGAGTGTCTTCAACTTCGGGTTTTAGAACAAGAATCAAAGTAGTGGTTTCAGAAATAGTGGTTATCAATAGAAGGAGTTTGGTTCAGGAAGATTCAAGAACAACTATCAGTCGAGGTATCAGAATCAGAACCAGGGACAATCTTTTACATCTTCTGAAGTTAGTGATCTAAAACAGATGTTACACCAAGTGTTGGAAAATCAAACCAAGTCTACTGCGAAAATCAATCAAAAAGTTGATAGTATGTACAGTGATCTCAATGGGAAGTTTGAAGCTATGAGTGTTCGAATGAAGATGCTGGAAGCACATATTGCTCAGACTTCTGCGAAAAACAGAGCTCCACCAGGTGTCACTCCAACCAAACCGGAGATGAATCCAAAGGAATACTGCAATGCTGTTATAGTGCGAATTGGAAAAGAGGAAAAGGGCTCGTCCTAGATAGAAGGACAGGGATCGATCAATCCCTAGCCCTGGATCAATCGAGCCCTGTTCTGATGTGGGTTCGCCAAATTTTCGCGATGAATCGAAGGCACAAGAGGTTGAGGATGAGTATGTACCACCCCCGCCTTACATTCCCAAGCCTCCGTATCCTTATAGACCCCGTCAAAAGATGAAGGAACGCGAGTATGAGAAGTTGAAGAACCTAGTCGGTGAATTACATGTGTGATTGTTGTAGAAGCATTCAGAATGGTACCTTCTCTTAAGAGATTCTTTCAGATCGCATGACCTTAGAACATGGTGTATATGTTCTTACTGCGGAGTGTAGCGCAGTTCTTCTGAACATTGTACCGGAGAAACGCGAAGATCCAGGTTCTTTTGTTTTACCTTGCAGGATTGGATCGCTTAATTTCGAGAGATGTCTGTGTGATTTGGGCTCTGGAGTTAGTTTGATGTCGTTGTCTGTCTCACAAAGGCTGAATATGGTGAACTATAAGCCCACAAAGATGTCCTTGATACTTACTGATAGATCAGTTCAAAAATTAGTAGGTATTCTCGATAACATTCTTGTTGGTGTTGGGAAAGGCTATGTATACACTGATTTCGTAGTCTTGAAGCTTGACGAAGAACCCAAGGATCCTATCATCTTGGGTAGACCATTCTTATTCACAGCTAGAGCGATGATTGATGTTCAAAATGGTCAAATTGATCTGCGGTTAGGGAAATTGGATGTGCGTTTTAACCTCGAGAAGTCGACAAAAAAGCCTACCATTGATGGGCATACAGTGTGGGTGGACACATTGACTGATGTGCTTGAGGAATCGGCGGAAAAACTTTACACTGAGGATTCGTTTCATATTTCCTCATTGCAAAGTGATGAAGAGCATGGTTTACTGAGTAAAGACATATTGGAGATTGCTGAAAAGAACAACGTCAAAGAAGTCGTGGATGGAGACGTTCATTCTACTATGAGAAAACTCGTGTTTCCTGTTTCATTATGCTGCTTTTTCTTAGTTTAGAGAGCAAGAGAGAGATTTGTAAGCCTTGGGAGAAGAATCATCTTCCGTTCTTCGAATCTGAGAAGAATTTTGAACCTTACTCTTTTTTTTTGATCAATACAATGGTGTCTCTCTCTGATTTGGTCTGCGTTGTTTCTCTGATCATGAGTAAGTAGTTTGCTTGTTGGATTTAGGGTTCTCGCGTAGGGATTCATGAATTGTTGACATAGAATTGTATGATTAGGGATATTATCAATTGAATCTTTATCTAGGATTGTTCGTAATGCATGAAATTAACTTGATCACTTAGTTTCTGATCTTTGGTTGTTTAACGCCTGGAAAGTGTTCAATTAAATGCCTGAAAGAATCCTAAATGAGCAATTTATCTTAAGCCAATGGAAGTTCATGTTTAAGTGAATTGTAAACCTATCAAACCTGTTTAGAATGCATGATTAGAATCTGAGAGTCAACGGAAGTTAGTCTCGATGTTTCGAATACATATGGAATTGATACTACAAAAATAGATCAATTCTACAATTATGTTTGAGTTTAAGATGGTTTAAAACTTGTTCCCTAGTCAATAATTTGAATCAACAATGAAATGTTTCCCTAACAATACCCAATGCTCAACTTGTCTTTGATTGACTGACAATCCCATCGTCGTTTGCTTGTTTTCTTTGCCTCTTAATTTCGATTTTCTGCATCTTTTACAAAACATCTTTTTCACCTTAGCCCGTTGTTTGATCTGAAACTCTTCGTGATACCTTTGGTCTCTGTGGATTCGATCCCGAACAACTACAATGTACTTTCTGTGAGCTTGCAGTGTTATCTCAGGAGAAAACCTGAGCTATCGATTGGTACGAGAAGAACAAAATGAGCAAAAACCCGTGTACTATATGAGCAAAAGCCTTATAGACGCAGAAACCAGGTACCCTATTATGGAGAAATTGGCATTGGCAGTCATCACTGCAGCGCGAAAGCTCCGACCTTATTTCTAGTCACACTCGATTGTCGTAATGACTTCTCAACCATTGCGAACATAATTCACAGCCCCAGCCTGTCTGGATGTCTCGCCAAATGGACAATTGAGTTTAGTGAATACGACATAGAATATCGGCCTCTAACCGTCTCCAAAGCCCAAGTCATAGCTAACTTCGTTATCGAGTTAGCTACCGACCATTATGACGAGGGCTCAACAATCCCAAGATGGTCACTCCATGTTGAAGGAGCATCCTCAAAACAAGGCTCCAGAGTTGACTTAAGGCTAACTTCCTCAGCTGGCAAAATAATCGAGCAATCTTATCGATTAGGCTTCAACGCCTAGAAAAATGCGACAAAATAAGAAGCACTAATCGCTGGCATGAAATTAGCCTTAGATCTCGGGATCCGAGAGTTGAACGCTTTCAGCGACTCCCAACTCGTCACCAGCCAATTTCACGGAGAATATGAAAGAAGGGACAAACAAATGGGGGCATACCTCAATGTTGTGCAACACCTCAATAAAAAATTCGACATATTCGAGCTAACGAGAATCTCACGCGGAGAAAAATTTTCTGTAGACGCCTTGGCAGCACTTGCTTCCACGTCTAAATCAAAAAACAGGGAGGAAAATAACCAATCCCATGTAGTGACAACAATGGCTAACCACCATGAAACATTTACTCAAATTCACACAATGTTCTGACTCCCAAAGCATAAAATCAGATGTTACAAGGGAAGCCCCAAGTCAACCCACTGCCGAGGGTACCGATCCCCATGATAACCCAGAACCTGCGGCTGAATTGGCACAGGAACCTCCAATTCCTTTTCATGACGAGATAATCAGGAGAGCTGATTGGAGAATACNATCCAAGAGGGAGAGCCCCCCCCCCCCACAAATGGGAGGCTCGTAAACTCAGAGCAATAAGTGAAAGGTATTGTATAATTGGCCCCGAACTCTACAAGCGAATCTTGTTAGGACCATATACCTAAAATGCGTTCATGGTCTTGACTCTCTTAAACTCATCGGAGAAGTTCATGAAGGCTCTTGCGGTAACCATTCAGGAGGTAGAGCCCTCGCTATCCGAATAAAAAGGCAAGGATACTTATGGCCAACCATAATCGCAGAATTGGAGATATACTCCACCCAATGTGACAAGTATCAAAGACATGCTACCATAATCCATCAACCAACCAAAAGTTGTCATCGATATTTGCATCGTATACATTTTTGCGTTGGTCTATGGATGTTGTGGGTCTCTTAGTGGCTTCAGGTAAAGGACAAAAAAGCTAAGATTCCTGTTAGTCCTAACTGATTATGTTAGTCCTAAGCTGAAGCTCTCCGACAAGTGATTAAATTTAAAGTAGAAAGATTCGTGTGGCGAGATATTGCATGTCGCCAACGGAATCCCTTACAAAATCGTAACCAATAATGGATCGCAATTCATATCCGACGATTTTAGAGCATTTTTTGACACTTGGAATATACGCCTTACCATATCTACACCTCGATATCCTCAAGGAAATGGTCAAGATGAAGCCTCTAATAAATCAATTTTAGAAAACCTCAAGAAAAGATTAGTCATCAAGAAGAAATCTTGAGCCAAAAAACTACCTGAAGTCCTCTGGGCATGTCGCGTCACCCAAAGAAGGGCTATAGAAGAAACCCCTTTTTCTCTTGCCTATGGGATGGAAGTTGTCGTATTAGATGAGGTCTCGGTTGGAAGCCTCCAACGAAACCTCTGTGTTTCGAACCCCGAGGCTAACGATGAAACCTCTGTGTTTGAAGTTCATGGCCAACAACTACGTCTCCTTGTTCAATGAGAACGATTTAATTGTCCACAAGATGTGTTTTCCGTGAGGAGTATTCTGGTTCGAATTTCCCGTAGCAGCTAATCTTTCTCTATTTTGCCTCCTTAAGGTACATTCAATGATTTTAATGGGACAATTGACTGTAGTTTGGTCGTCCAAAGAAGGTCTCCTTTGCATAAAACCTGAAAAGGAAAACGAAAAAGAAGTAAAAACTGAAAATAAAAACGTTTTAGACTAAAATCAATAAAGAAAAGTTCGTAGCTAACAAATTAAGTCCCCCGAAACGGTGCCAGAAGGCTTTATAGCGTGTCGAGTTTCACCCAAAAGGCACTACTGTTGCAAGTGAACATCGTAGTTGCACTACTCTAGGTTATCGATCCACGAGGACTAAGATCTTACACTACGAATTTTAGTATTAATTTAAGTTAAAACTGAAAATAAAAATAGTTGTTTGGTGAGTTTAAAACTAAAAGACAACAACTTAAAATAATTTAAAGGATGTAACTCAATGGGAAAAAGAGTTAGGCACATAGGACATTCGCAGACAAGCATGCATCATAGAAGAAACTGATTTGTTTAGGGATTAAAAATAAGCAAAGTCTAGAAATCGAAAACACTAATTTAGATTCTCTACTTTCAAGGTTCCGGATTCTATGCTAAATATAAATGTACTTTGACTTTCGTATGACCTTGAAATAAATTAGCATGCATTATATGGACACATGTTTCGATAAGTTCACTGAGCCAAGGCGATCTACTTTCGAAGCCTCTTTGAACTCAGCTTGTCAAAGATTTAGTTCAGGTGATTTAACAAGCTTTTGGAATGAAAATATACCTATGGACAGACTACTAGATGCACAAATAGAGTAATCATGCAGAAAGATCAATTGAGAGAAAGACTCTATGAATCCATACCCAAATACTAGCATCTCGTGATAACATGATCTCTTTGAGAAGTCTACAATCCTAAGTAATGAACTACTTAGACATGGAGCACAAAAACAACAAGCAATCAATGAGAAAAACATTATATAATAGATCAAGAGTAAAGAAATTTTCTCTATAAACAAGTATGGAATGGATCTCTCCAAAGAACACTTGAAAACTTGAAGAACAAAAGAAAAGATCTCTCAAAGGTTTTAACGGCTTGTAACTCTCTATACAATGACGTGGCTATCCCTTTCCAAAGGCTGAAAACAACTTATTTATAATACTAGGTTTCCTCAGGTTGTCCTTGGTTATCTCGGTTCTTGCGGAATCAAAATCGATTAAGCGAACCGAAAGATATGAGATAAAATCGGTCTCTGACCAAGAATGCCTCTGTGACCGGAGTGTGCCAAAAATTTGCACTCTGCCGGTGGTGGAAATTCCATCACCCGGTCACAATTTCAATCTTGCTCCATTTGCTTCATTTACGAGACAGACAGACGTAGCTTCGCTTAAACAACAATAAATCCTCGATCACAACTTCAAATGACTTCAAACCACTTGCACTATAATGCTAACTCAAAATTCCAAATTATGATGAAATTCCAGATCAATCCAATGAATGGAAGATCTTTATCATGGTGATCTTTCTGATGCTGAGAATATGTCCAGATTGATAAAATGCAAAACTCAAGTGTTTGAGCTTCCGTCTTCTTGATCCGTCAATGAAACTTTCTTGGTGATATGAATGAGGTCCAATTAGCATGTTTTTCCATCCTTTTAGATGATTTAACCGAATTAGTCGTTAAAATCACAAATATGAGAAAACTACCTCTAGAGGTCGAAAAAGCATTAAAAACTTGCAAATAATTAAGTAAATATTTAATTAAAAATGGTAAAATAATAGTGTTATTAATTTGGTTCATGGTTGAAGCTTCTAATTGTTAACAATTGAATTCAAGATGCTTTGGTGCGGCACTGCGGCATACAAAGAAATTTAACGGTTAACTTATTCTCTCCATCGCCTCTGATTTCTGTTTCACTATCGTGCTTCTCCGTCGCCTATGATTCACTAACTCGATAACTCGCTCACTTGCTTCTCTTAGTCTATAGATTGTAACTCAAATCTTACCAGTACCTGGAAATCATCTCCTATTTCTCTGCTTAGTCGAGTGTAGTATATACTCTATATGTTGAAGTAGATTGACCAGCAGGAAAAAATGGGATTGAGATTTATAATTTCCGAATAGCTTACCTATACAAGTATTGGGGGAATTTTAGCTCCTTATGTGTAACGCGATCTGTATACTGTATACTGTAGAATCTTTTGTTGATTCAATCTTGTGTATATTCATTCATCAAAAACTATTACTTATACAAAGAAAGAGTCGACGACTCTAAAACCCTCAATCGTTAAGTGTTAACCAAAACCCTTAACCAAACCTTATGTAAACAATTAAACCAAAGATAAACCAATATCCCCCAATACTCTCCCTCAAGTTGAAGGGTGGAGATTAAGAACACCCAACTTGGACAATATTTCTTCAAACTGCGGTCTCCCTAACACCATGGTTAAGATGCCTCACAAGGTGTCTACATAAACTGAGAGAGAACATGAACCGAGTAACTTAATTCAAGCCGAGTATGAGTCAAATAAATCAATCTACCAATGAGTCTGCGATACTGACTCGGATCGGCAAGTACAGGTCCATCATCCAACGCTAGTTGATGATTCGTTTCCAAGGGGGTGTGTGAGGGTTTACACCCCCCAAATTTCAACTCTCAGAGATAATATCAAATGCATATTTTTAATGTGACAAGTAGAACCCATCAAAACCTCTACTGAGTCCAATTCCAAGAAAATATTTCAGCCTTCCGAGATCTTTCATAAAGAAGCACCGACTCAAATATGCCTTACATTTCTTCAACATATAGCTATCATTACAACAAATAATCAAATCATCAACATAAACAAGCACGCGTAGTTCAATTCCATTCTTCTCATAAGAAAAATATGAGTAGTCGTCATAAGATTGAACAAAACCAACTCGCAAAAGTGCATATGAAAGCTTCTTGAACCAACACCTGGGAGCTTGTTTAAGGCCATATAATGATTTCCGAAGTCGACATACGTTGTTGGGATGTGTATGTCGAAAGCCCAGAGGAAGCTTCATGTAGACGTCTTCCTCAAGATCTCTGTGTAAGAAGGCATTATTGACATCCATTTGGTAGACTACCCACATTTTCGGGGCAACAAGACGAAGAAGAGTTCGAACCGTCGTCATTTTAATCACAGGCGCAAATGTCTCTGAGTAGTCTTCACCTTCGACCTGGTTATTGCCTTGAACTACCAAACGGGCCTTGTATCGCTTAAACGTACCATCGCCATTGTACTTTTTCTTATAGACCCACTGACTACCAATCGCGGTTTTACTAGGCGGTAAGTCAACAATATCCCAAGTGTATTGTGCTTCCAAATCATCTTCCTCCTTCGACATGGCTTTTCGCCAAATCTCATATTGAAAAACATCTTTAAAGTGTTTTGGTTCCACCGTAGCTAGAAGAGTGGAGAGAAAAGCTTTATGTCCTACAGAGAATTGCTCATCGGAAACAAAATGTGTTAAAACATACAGAGGATTACTTGGATCTGTTTCTGAAGATTGAGATGAAGAGTGGAGAGTGGCGTGATGGGGTTCTCGATGAGTGACAATGTGATATGTGATGAAATCACATAATTTCATGGACTCTTTGTGTGTTCTCTTCCCGCAACCTAGATGTGTCTCTCCTTGAGTTAATTCAGCTGCGGGAACCTGTTCTGCCACGATGGGAGCAACATGCTAATCTGGTGGAGTTGCGGCGGCTACCGGGGGATTGTTCGGCGGAGAAACAGTCGGAGAAAACACACTTGTGTCTGTTTAAGGAAACTCTGTTTGCAAGCTTTCCGCAACAGAGTTATGAGTCTCTCCCACCGTCGGAGATGAAGAAGAAACCATAGACTGAACTGGAAATAGAGAAGACAACACCGCAGGTTCACCGTCGCATCTCCCCTGTCTGCACCAACTGGAGGCTCCAACAAATCAACATCTTCAGTAACAGTCTGTGATGGTAATAGAGAAGCTGAAGGAGACGAGTTGGCCGCGAATGGGAAAATATTTTCTCTGAAAATTACATCTCGGGAAATCAGAAATTCTACATGTTCTAAATTAAAGACTTCCCAACCCTCTTTGCCAAATTGATATCCCACAAAGATGCACGACGACACCTCTCGCCAAATTTGTCTTTGTCTCGCAAAGAACGATGAGTATAATATTCACAATCAAATACCTTTAGTTGATCATATCCAGGTTTCTCGCCATGCGAAATCTCATACAGAGACTTGCCTTTGAGAACCACAAATGCAATTCTATTAATCACATAAGCTGTTGCGATAACTGTCTCTCCCCAAAATCGCTCCAGTAAGCTTGCTTGAAAAAGTAAAGCTCTCGCCACGTTGAGTATATGTATTTGTTTCCTTTCCACTCTCCCATTTTATTGTGGAGTAGAAACACAAGAAGTTTGATGCACTATACCCTTGTGTCGGAAGAAAGCAGAAAGACAAGTAAAATTTGTGCCATTGTGACTAGGCATTATTTTTACAGATTTTCCAAACTACTTCTCTGTATAACCTACAAAATTCTGTAACACCATTCGAACTTTCGATTTTTCCAAGAGTAAATAAGTCTATACAACTCGCGAAAAATCGTCAACAATAGTTAGAAAGTAGGCAACCCCAGTTAACGAGTTAACACGACACGGTTCCCAAACATCGCAATGAATTAAAGAAACACTCTGTTGTTTAATTATCACTACTTGGAGAAACATCTCTTGTTTTCTTGGCTTTAAAACAAATCTCACATGATTGAGAACAAGCAGACGAAGAACTACCATTAAACAAAGAAGAAAGTACTGAAAATGAAGGATGTCCTAGTCTTCGATCCCACAGAGTAGTATCCAAACTCGCATCCACTCTATGTATCATAGCAGCTTTGACATCCGAGAAGTAATAAACACCATCACGCTCATCACCGACTCCAATCAAGATCCTTGTATAACGGTCCTGTAATACACACAAAGTATCAGTAAACACTGCAAAACAGTTGGTTTGCTTTAACAATTTTGAAACCGAGATGAGAGTGCAGTTGAAGTTAGGCACAAAAAGAACATTTTGCAGGGAGATATTCTCTGAGAAATAAAGATTTCCTTTACTAAGAGACATAGTTCTTCCACCATCTGCGAAACCAATGTAACATGGAGGTGTGTTTTCTAGATTTGTAGGTAAGGAACCACTCCTTGTCATATGATGTGAGGCTCCGGTGTCGAGTACAAGATTACCGTAACCATGCTTACCCACCAATTTGTCTGAACTTACCGCCTTTTCTTGAACCAATTGTGAGATTGCTTGCCAATGTTCCTGAGTAAAATCACCAAAAGAAGATGTGTTTGAGCTCGTAGCATGAGCGGTATTGGCATGTGCTCTTCCACGACCAGACATGCTCGGTGATGAACCTCGCCCTTTGCCGGGAGCACCTCTTCCTCTTTCGGCTGCACCATCACGCTCATTCCACCATTCAGGGTATCCAATCAACTGCCAACACCCTTTCTTATCATGCCCCGTCTTACCGCAATGTGTACAAATCGCCAAAGAGTTACGACCCAAACCACTGTTCTGAACCAAAAAATTTTATCGTGGCAAAGAAGATAATGTTTCAAGAGATTGATCTTGGCGTGCCACGACACCAACAACATTCTGACAGTGTTCTTTAGCACGAGAAGACGCAAGTCTCTGTTCTTCTCTTATGATTTTCGAATACACTTCTCCAAGTGTTGGCAACGGGTCCTTAGCTGTGATCGTTGTCGACAAGCTATCAAATCTAGAATCATCAAAGCCTAGAACGAACTGGTGAATCTTCTCAGCTTTGTTTTGTTTTGAAAATTCTTTAGCGACTCCACAAGTACAGTGAATTTGTGGTTGGTACAGTTGAAGCTCTTCCCACAGACTTGTTAATTTGCCATAATACTCCATAACTGATTGTCCTTCTTGTCTACAGGAAGCCAACTGCACTTTTAGTTGATGCAAATGCACTATATTCCCAGAAGAGAATCGCTCCTTAAGTTCAATCAACAACTGCCTAGCATTTGTAATATAGGTCACAGTGGAGCGGACTTTAGGCTCGATCGATGTTCGCAGCTAACCCACAATCATTGATTTGACCACAATCCAATTTTCGAAATCAGGATGTCCTAGAGCAGGCTTCAATGATGGTCCATTGATGAAGGCAGTTTTCCGTTTGGCTTGTAGTGAGTTGTAAATCTCTGAGACCCACTTAGAGTAGTTTTCGCCATCGAGCTGCACAAGAGATATTTTCGCACCAAGGTTATCGAATGCGTGCATCGTATAAGAAGACACGGAGAGTGTTTTTTTGGTTTCTCGATCAGCTGTTGCAAACAAGCCGAAGACTTTGCTTCATCATCAGCCATGGATCACGCAGACTCTGTTTTATTTGTTTGAAACTGAGGAGATTTTGTCAACAACATCACGTGTTCGGGTGCTCTGTTCTTCAACGAAATATCTATAAGAAACTCAGCGGAAGTTCTTAAACCTGGCTCTGATACCATGTAGAAACTTGAGTTGATTCAATCTTGTGTTTATTAATTCATCAAAAACCATTACTTATACAAAGAAAGAGTCGGTGAATCAAAAACCCTCAATGGTAAAGTGTTAACCAAAATCCTTAACCAAACCCTATGTAAAAATTAAATAAACAATTAATCCAAAGATAAACCAAAGATAAACAAATATCCCCCAATATATACCATATTTCCTATAAAATAACGAATTTGAGTTTTTTCCTAGCTAGTATTTAGAGAAGATTGATGGTATATATCAAACAACTGCTTTGATTAACAGTGTGATAAGTCGAAAGACCTATTTGAATCAAGTTTATGAGCTCAATCATTTACACATGTAAGACAAATTACAAAGCTTTTGGTGTCCTTAATTGGCAGAAGAAGTAGTGATTTAATAAGGATCTTGATAGAATTATCTAATGTCCAGAGATAAATTGTAAACTTGCAAGTAAAGCTTCAAAAGTGGAAGATATATTTTTCATGGCTTTGCTTCTTTTTCCCCAAATTGAAAAAGGAAGAAATGTATCATAGAATTTTTATCGACTAAAAGCCGCTAGATAGAATTTATTAGCTATTGGATTCTTGCTATTTCTTTATTCTTTTACCATCTATCGTTTGATCCCTATCCATTACCTGCTGATATCCAACTGCGTAGATGCAAAGTTTCCAAGCGTTACCCTTTGTACCTCACATTAAATCACTTGAGGATGCTTTTGTGAGATGTCTTAGAAACCCATCGTGGATAAAAAAACAAGGAAAAACAAAATGTGGATCATTTAGGATATTTGAGAACCGCACGAGTAGATAAGAACCCGTAAAATTTTTCTTTCTTCATCTTCGCTTCGACAAGATAGTTTCTACTTTGTGTATCATACCTTTTTTGTCGGCTTTTGTGCATCCTACTTAAAACATGTCATCAGATGTTTTTTGAGATTGGTTTGTCATAAGATGTTTTTCTTATTTTTTATACTAAGAGACATGGCTGCTTATTTATCTTGTGATTTTGGCAGAGGCAAAGCCAAGAAACTTGCTTCGGTGAAACAATGACACTAATTTGGCAAGAAATATTCTTGAATTCGCCGTTCACAAACGCAGAGTTAAGATGTCAAGGAAGGTGTTCACTAAGACTAGAAGAAATGTGACTTCTATTAGCTGCGTAAGGATTCGATAACAATACATATTTCTATCCTACACCCAACAATGTCAAATTTCCCGGTTATATTTCATATTTGAAAGCATGGCTATAATGTGTATGTTGAGGAACATCTCCTTCCCTTTTGAAAATATCTAACCAAATGTCGCAGTGAGTAATTCGATTTACAAGTCAGTTTCAATTTAGAGTTTAAAATTCTGTTTTTTTATTGAATTTCATGTATATGGAGGAGAGGGTAGAATCTCAACATTAAGACAAGTGTTTCCAAGAATGGAATACAAAGAAGTCTTGCTTCATCTGAAGAACAAGCTCGAAATCAAATTAGGTCTGTTTAGGTAAGCATCGGTTTGTGGAGCTATTGTTAAACGTTATCTTTCTATCTAATCTGATCAACATGCCTCTTTACAGTTGTACATGATGAGCTCTTTTTATTCCTTCAACTCGCATGAGTTGGTGAAAGAGCTAGGTTTTTTGTTTTTGTTGAATGACTGAATTGCCCGAAAAGTAAATCTCGTTATCGTGTCACAGATTATCTTAAAACATAGGTTTCAGTCTCATTTCATGCCCCTTTTTGGAATTTTTAATTCCGAAGAGCCTTGTGGCTATTGATAGAAACAAATCCCGATTGGCTCCGTCTAAATTTCGGGCTACTTTCAATAGTGGAAGTGGTCATGTGGTTGGATGAATGGTTAATGAAGGGAGATTTGTCAAAGATTGTGGAATCAGGGTGATACAAAAGGGTAAAACTGTTAAATTGGTGTCCTTTATTCTCTTAAGCGACTTAAAGAAAATGTGAAAGAGGTAAAATATCTCATAAACCACATTTTTAGTTTCTCGGTAGTGAACATGGAAAGGTAAGTATATTCATCGTAAATGATCAACTTCTATATACATGCTGTGTTATGTTCCATATCTAAACCAAATTCAGGATCTTGACTTTATGTAAAGCCATCTCTCTCTGATCCTCCCTCTCTCCCTCTCTAGTAAGTGGTTGTTGGATAAGAATGTGGTATTAGTATGGATGACTATGACGATTGGATTGAAGGAGACATCATCGAAGCCTTTAACGTGTTTCAAAAGAGGTAGACACTAGATGCAACTATTGAATATCAACTCTCGAAATCCCAAAACGATGTCGCAACTGATCAATCTGGCAAAGTGGATAAAGGAAAAGGCTTGGCAATCGACAAGCTCATTACAAAAGACAATAGCTAGCCCAAGTGTCTTCAACAGTCTGTGGCACAAAACAACAAAGACAGAGTTTCGTTTGAGAAAAGCAGAGCAATGAAGGAGAGAAGTTGTACGGAGGTGAATCAAATCAAGCTGGCAATTCGATTTGATATTCTTAGATCAAGAGAATGTTGGGGTCAAAAACTGTCTCGACGAAATCGATGCCTGANAAAAGGGTCTTGGAAACAATGTTTCCTCCTTCTGCGATGGGAATCGAAAGGAAATCAGAAAGCTCCGAGATTCCCATCGTTCAGGTTGCCTCTTCCCCATCCGATCACGACCAATCTCCGCATAAAGTCTGTCGTCCGAAAGAAACTAAGAACATCCGAGTACCAAGACTAGCGTCAACGGTCCTCGGATAGACTTCCACACAACTACACGATACTTCCTCCGGAGCGATGCAAAACCACTAAAGAACCGCGTCGCTTCGCAGGAATGTCTAACGCCAATTAACGCCAGACCTACGAACGAGTCTTGAAACCGATTGACGACCGAACTAGAAGCCGATCTAGACGTCGATTAAACCAAGACCGATGGCCCGTCCTGGCGCCAATTGGCGCTAAGACAGAAGGTCCGTCTAGGCGCCAGTTGGCGCCAGGACCAGAGCATGGTCCTGGTGTCAGTTGGCGCCAAGGCAGAAGGTCCGTCTTGGCGCCAACTGGCG
>OVAN01010051.1:0-16181 GCA_900406275.1 Anastatica hierochuntica | reverse complement strand
CTTCAATCTCTCTGGTTTAGTCATTGTTCATATTTCAGATCTCTTCTCAAAACTGTCCTCTGCTTTTATTCATTGAGCATATTGAGATTAGGAGGTGAGAAGATATCTAGAGAGTAGGTCAACGATACGTATTTTGGAGGCACAATCTAATTTATATACAACTATTGTGAGTGAGAAGGTGTGCATGAAGCTCGGAGAAAGGCCAAACAAAAGAAACAGACAAGGAGGATAAGAGAGTCTTCAATGGATTCAGCTACCTCTCTCTCTCTCTCAGTAAGCCGATTTGGTCCATTTCGTTCAATGTAAGACTGGAACCGTCGACCATTTGTCAGGCTTTTTGCAATCAAGGACGCGATAGCGTTACCTTCTCTAGATAGCAGGGAAACACTATGTAATTTACTTCCTACTTTAGCATTAGATCATTAAATATGAAGTTCTATTCTCAGACTGCGGTTTATTACAAAATGATTGATGCAGATCTTATAAGAGAATATGCAATTCAGGCTTGGAACAAACCTAGCTCTGCAACTTATGATTTAACACTACATATTTTAGAGCCTATTTGAGTGATTCTTAAGAAATTATTCAATTATTGGATGAAATCACAAGAGAATTATTATCTCCCATTATCATGGTGATATGTAGTGAGATTAACATGATATATATATATATATATATATGTTTTATCTAAATATAAATCACTAAATTAAATAAATTTAGAAAAAGAAATTATATTTAAATGTAAATATATTTTGTTTAAGAAAATATATTTAGTTATGAATACTGAGAAATAAAATGAATATTTTATACTACCGTAACAAATTACGAATAGTGTTTTATTACTCGCAAAACGTTAGTTTCCAATTTTTTTTAAAAAAAAATCATTTCTCATATTCTATTAATTTTTAAAATATTAAACCAGTTTTCAATAAAGAAATTATTAAACCACCGTCCGCCCGTAGGGCGGATAATCCCCTAGTTATATTTTGAAATGTTCAATAAAATGTGAAGCGCTAGGTGGACGGTTATCCAAGCTTAGAATAAATAATTGGGGTTTAGGTGAATTTAAAGAGACTATATCATCTATATATATTAATGTATAATATAAAAATTAGATATAATATGATTCATAACTAATGTATATTCAAAATCTAACTAACTATATATATATATATATATATCAAAATTAAAACATTAAGGGGATGTATTGAATTGATTATTTGATGGAATTTGATTTTTAATGAGTTTTTACATGATTTTGATGAATTAGAGAAGTAGTTGTGATTTTGTAGAAATTCTCTGCAATTCCACTTAAAACCATGTGATTTCATGTAATTCTGATTTTTTGTATTTTTAACAAGAAAATTCTACTAAAACACCTTAAATCACTTAAAATTCATTATTTAAAATATTTTCAATAACAGTGGATTTGAAGATACATTTTAAAATCACCATTTCAATAACAGTGAATTATACAAAAGTTTTTAAAATTATTGATTCAATAATATAGACTCCAAATCACTGTTTTTGAATACACATTTCTAAAAAAATAGGGAAAAAACTAGACTAACCACAAAAAGGCATAAATAACTAGAATAATATGACAAAAGATTAGAGTTATTTGTGTTTTTTTTAATATCCATAGTACCCTTCCAAAGCCTTGTTAAAAAACCAATATTACCAAAATACCATTAATTAAATTCGCTGAAAAGTGCAAAAATCTGGGAAACAAATCTGTAGTGACTTTAACTTCTTCAAAATATATAAATCTGTGTATAGATTTGTTTTTTGGAACCTAAGATTTTTTTTCTAGAACTACAAATTTATATACATACATGAAGCCACAGATTTATTAATCTGTCACATATTTATTTTTTTCACAGATTTTTCATCATTGATGCTACAGAGTTTTAAGTGTCTCACATATTTTTTTTTTGAAAAATCATTGCAGATTTATTCTTCTTTACTACAGACTTTTTGTTTTCTACAGATTTTTTTTGCAATTACTGCAGATTTTTCAAAACACCACAGATTTTCTGTAACATATTTGTTTTTCGATCGAAAAAATTTGAAAACACGTCACTACAAATTTTGTATTGTCTTTAAAAATATGTAGTTTGGCTACAGACTTTTTTGAAAAAAACTACAAACTTTTTTGAAAAATTTAATTACTAGACTAACGTCAAGTGACTCCAGATTTATTTTATGTTGCTACAGAGTTCTGAAGAGCCACATATTTATATGCTTTGACTACAAAGTTTCTCTTATCATGATGTCATAGAATTTTCTCTGACTAGAATAACACAAAAGTTTTTATTCGTCACTACAAATTTGTTTAATAGATTTATTTACTGTTTTTGATTTTTTTATATTTAATTTTCACTCCTACAGATCTATATAATAAATTACTGAATTAAACAACAATTAAAATAATTCTGTAACAACATCAAATAAAAATTTATTTATTAATTTTAATGTTTTATGTTTTATCATATTTATATTTATCATTCTTTTATACTGATATTTCAATTTATTAATTTTTTTTTTAAAATCTAAATTTATATTTTCTCAAGGGAGACTTACAAAAATACACCTTTGTATTGTCTGTTTTTCAAAAATACCCCTGCTTGAAAAAATTTTATTTTTACGCCTCCCTTTTTAATGAAAAAGACCATTATACCCCTAGACTAAAAGAAACCCTAAACCATAAACTATAATTCCTAAACTTTAAACCCTAATAGCTAAACCCTAAACCCTAATCACTAAACCTTAAACCCTAAACCCTAAACCCTAATATTTGAGGTGTATATTTGAGAACCATTAAAAGAGAGGTGTAAATGTAAAATTTCTTTTTCTTTTAAGTGTATTTCTGTAAATTAATCTTTATTTATATTAAAAAATTATATAAAAATTTATTTTCTTTTAGTCACTTGAAAAAATTAGCAATAACTTTATTTGGTTTTAACTAGTTCTTTGTTAATTTGAGAAATTTTTCATATTTTCATAAAATTTAAATACTTTTATTATTGTTTCTTATTTTTACTAATCTTAATATGTCTTACTATTTTCAGTCTATTTTAACTGTTTATTATATGAATTTTTCTTTTATTATAAAATTTTTAGTTTAGTTTTTATTATTTGTTTTTATTAGTTTTAAATCAATTTTGATTTTTAGTTAAATTTTTATTTTGATTTTATATAAAAAATTTTAAGTTTTAGTAAATTTCATTTTTAATTTTTAGTTTTTATTTTTAATGTACATTACTTAAATTTTAAAAAAATTAGTTATAAAAAATTTCACTATATTATAAAATTTTCTTTTTATTTTTAATTTTCGTTTTTAGTTAGAAACAAATTTTAATTTTAATATTAAAATTTTATTTTTAATTTAAAACTTTTTAATTTTCATTTATATAAATTTATATTTTAGATTTAATTTTGTAAATTTTAAGTATATTGTTTCTGATTTTCTTGTAATTCTTTTTAATTTATAATTTTTTTATTTTTCGTTTCAGGTTTTTAAATATTTATTTTTTATTTAAAATATTTTACTTGTTTTTTTTTATTTTTTTCGTTTTTTTTTTTCAAATAGTGTGAAAAATAAAACATGAAGGGTTTAATGGTAAATTGCCAAAAGGTTAGATTTTAGTTTAGTAAAAGGTTGTTATTCTAGTAATTTTTTCAATTTTTTAGAGTTATTTGAGGTAATTTTCTCAAAAAAATATCATAGTGGCAATAACTTCACTTAAATAATTCGATTTAATAAAGTCGAATTTCAGGTATTGAACATCCCATTTTGGTCCTGTTTATATAAATCCAAAAAACATGTTGATTATTTTATTTATCTTCTTACGTTTATAAAATTGTATTTTGTTTGTAGCTTTCTTTGGCTAAGCAAGCTCAGCGAGTCTGCGTCTCTTAGCGTCAACTTGAACTATCTATCAGCCAAAAAGGAACCCAACTTGCAGGCAAAGTATCTTAAAAGACCATCTTCAATCTTCAATCTTCCAGACAAAATCAAGATAAAATAATTTGTAACTCAATGGATGACAGAGACGACAGTGATGGAAGAAGTTGTTGTAGTTGTTGTTTGAGCATCATCTTCACAGCTGGTCTCGCCTCTCTGTTCCTATGGCTAAGTCTACGTGCAGACAAACCCAAATTCTCGATCGAATACTTCTACATTCCTGCCCTCAACAAATTATTAGGCTCAAGACTCAATACCACTCTCAACTTCATGGTTTGTTTCGAAAATCTTAAGAAAAACCAAGGGATCTACTACGAGGATGTTCACCTTTCATTCTCCAACGTCAACTCCTCTATAGCTAACTACACAGTGCCGAGATTCTACCAAGGACACAAGAAGAATGCCAACAAGTGGGGGTCAGGCTACGCCATTTAACAACCATACGGTATTACAGGCGGTTTTACCTAACGGATCGACGATTTTTCGGATGGATTTGAAGACAAAAATGAGGTTCAAGATTGTGTTCTGGAGAACGAAGAGGTATTTAGTGGAGGTTGGTGCTGATATTGAAGTCAACGGCGATGGAGTTAAAGCTCATAAGAAAGGGATTAAGATGAAGAAATCTAGTTCTTAACGTGTTTCCTTATTTGCGTTTTGATGAATCTTCTCGTTTTCTTTACCATTAATTGATTTTAGTAGTGACTTTGTTGATTTTTTTGACTCTTTTTATGAGTTTTGTTGTATGGGTGTTAGTTTCATTCTCCATAGTTTAAACTCGATTAAATAGTTATTGAATAATTTATTCCATTATTGTGTTCTTTCAAGAATTCATCAGTAAAATTTTCAGCTGGAAAATCAATTGTCCTTTTTTAAACGTACATTCAAGATAGTTCCATATGGAGCGAGTAATATTTTATCTAAGAAAAGGTATTTCTAGTTTGCATGATCCATTTATCCCAGAACATGGGGACTAGTTGACGTAATCAGACGTCAATGAAGATAATAAAAAATTATTTCATTTTTAGTTGAAACTTTAGATGATTCCCGAAAAAATAGCGAAAAAAGTTATCTCTAAAGTTGATGCTAAGAGAAGATAGTTGGCTATTGTGACGCCGACTATGTTGGTGATCACGACACACGTCGATCAACAACGGGAAACGTGTTCAGGCTTGGTTTAGGAGCAGTTTGTCTTTGAAAAGTAAGTGGTGTTCTAGCCGTCACCCTTGTTGGAAGAGAATACCACGTAGGAGTTCAAACTCCCCTGCTCATCCATCTTCATTCCAAAGGCGCACATTTCAATTGAGTGACTGTAACTGCTATCTATGATTTACAGTCAGCAGTTTTTAACCATAGTTGAAGATTTATTTGGCGAGGAGAGTATTCGTAGATAATATGAGCTCTACAAACATACTCTTCCTAAAAACTTACAAGGACTTGGAACTGGACAGAAATGCTTTAACCAAAAATGTCTATTTATTTATTGATATTAATGGAGAGAAGGTCCAAAATGATGGAATTTTGAGTCATAGTCCAATCCTCTTCATCACTTTAGAATGGTTTAACTGCTAAACTATAGAATCATTTTGCTATATATATATATATTTATGTGTGAATAAATACCACTAAAACACCTTAAATCACTTAAAATCCATTAATTAAAATATTTTCAATAACTGTGGATTTAAACATACATTTTAAAATCACATTTTCAATAACTGTGAATTATACAAAAAATTTTAAAATTATTATTTCAATAATATAGAATTTTGGGTTTTAATTTAAATTACTCCAAATCACCGTTCGAATACACATTTCTAAAAAAAAAAAAATATCATAGTGGCAATAACTTTATGGGATTTATAATGATTGATAATTTACATAAATAAAATAAAGAGACAAAAACGTGTGTAAATTAAAGAAGGAAAAGAGAGAGTCGTAGTGGTTAGAACGTCAGTGCAGCTTCTGAGGAAGGTTTCTTCTTCTTCATCACATATGGTCAAACTTTGCCTCTCTCTTCTTAATCCAAAAAAAAACCCATATGTCTCTCTTCTTCCTCTTCTTCTTTAATCAAAATCCACCAAACACACACACACGTTCCTAATCAGATCTCCATTCTTCGATTCTCGTGTTCCTTGTTTGTCGGCTGTTACAAACCCTCTGGTTTCCCAGAAACCCACGTCACAAACCTTCCCCTTTTATCTCCCCTTCTTCTTCTTCTTCTTCTTCTTCTTCTTCTTTCACTGATCATTCTTTCTCTCCATTTTTCCAAATGTCTTGTTTCCTAAGCTGCGTCCGGCTCGAGGGCTCCGACGACAAACCCACGATTACGGCATCTGACTCCGTCTCCGGTGTGACCTGTTACAGCTGGGAAGATGTTGAATCTCTCACCTCTAATTTCTCCAGACTCATCGGTTCCGGTGGCTACAGCAGTATCTACCTCGCTCGTCTCTCTGGCTCTAACAAAGCAGCTCTCAAGCTTCATGTCAGTAGCCATCGTCTCTACCAAGTCTTTAGGTCCGAGCTCGATATCTTGCTTCGTCTTCACCATCCCAACATCGTTAAGCTTCTTGGTTACTTCGACGATTCAGGTACCCCCTTCTTTACCCTCCCCTCCCCAATTTTGCTATAGATTCTTCAGATTTCTGAGAACTGCTCTGCTCCTATGAAAGAAGAAAGCTTTGTTCTTATTCTTGTCTTGTCCTCATTATGTTTCTTTCTTTATATCTAAATAGTGTGTGTTCTTCACTTTTTATATACCCAAATGGTTTGCAGATGGGTAGATAATCTAATGTCTCTTCTTCTGTCTTTCAGAAGAAAGTGGTGCACTTCTACTAGAGTACCTTCCTCAAGGTAACCTCCAAGAGAAGCTCAGCCGCAACAGCAAGCAAGTGTTACCGTGGAAAAACCGCACAGCCATTGCGTTTCAGGTTGCACAAGCAATCAAACATATTCACCATAAATGTATCCCTCAGATTGTGCACGGCGACATCAAATCCTCCAACATCCTTCTTGACAAACATTTCAACTCCAAGCTTTGCGACTTCGGATCAGCCAAGGTTGGGTTCTCATCTATGGTTCAGCCTTCTACAACAGCAACCATGTCACCTCGATCCAAGCAAGTGACGATGATTGGGTCTCCAGGCTACACAGATCCTCACTACCTGAGAACAGGAATCCCTTCGAAGAAGATGGACATGTATGGGTATGGAGTAGTGATTCTTGAGTTAGTTTCAGGGGAAGAAGCTGTTAGCGCTGAGAGAGGTGAGATGCTGGTGCACACAGCAGCTCCATTGATCCATGAGATTCTTGATTCGTATGCAGATGTTACAGAAGAGAAGGTGAGAGAGTTCTTGGATCCTAGGTTGTCGAGGGACACTAGTATTGATGTAGAAGAGGTTAAGGCAATGCTGGGCGTGGCTGCCTTCTGTCTCCGTAGCCCTCCATCTCTCAGACCCTCAGCTTCTCAAGTAGTGGAAACTCTTGTCCAAAACATTCCATCTCTGTCTTTCATCGGTTGTGGAAAGGAAGACTGATTGATATATAAGACCAAAACGAGGTTTAGGTAGTGGATTGCTTTTGATTGTGTTTCATTGTATAGTTGATTCTGCAAAACAAAACAAAACAAAAAGAACCCAAAAGAAAGAAGGCAAGATTCAAATCCTTCTTCTGCTTAGTGGTGCGTATAGTAAACATCAGTTTGTGTTAAATTGTATGAGTAATACAAATGATTTGAAGATTTGTTGTACTCGGATGATTACAAAGATTAAGGATTCGTTTAACTTTTTTTAAAAATGGAACTAGTTCGAATCTTTGGATTGAAATAATCTTCATCCTAAAAGAGTTGGGTCAGGGCCTCGAAGAAGAGCACAACTTAAAAAATGTTTAACTTACTTGTTGAAAACCCATTACATTAGAAGACGAAAGGACAATGAACCTTTTGTTCTCTTCGTATTTGATCTCTTCTCTTCTCTGACAAGACATTCGGCAAAGCAATGTCGGTTTTTAAGCTAATGTTACATAATCCGTCGGTGGTGTCACTGAGGAACACTAAACTCGGACGGAGTATCAGTGATGACGGCCGGAAATGGTGTGGAGTGATTAAGTTGTCGGAGAAATCAAAGAGCAGACGACGAGGTTATGGTCTCTGCTGCAAGGCGGAGCTGTCGGAGCTAGCTCCAGCTGCCTATGGCGTTCTTCTTCTAGGAGGCGGTCTCTTCGCCTGTAAGTTAATTACTTCATCATCATCATATCTCACCTCCGTTTCGATTTGTTATTATTATTACTTTAGAACCAGCGTTTGATTTTGATCTTTTGGTCCCCAAAAATTTGAAGATAGCAAATCTGGAAGCAAAGGTTCTCTCTTCGGAGGTTTGACTGGTTCTGTTCTTATGGCATCTGTAAGATCGCCTTCCTCGTTTTCTTCTCATTGTTAGTTTCCAGTTGCTTCATACATAGTCTGTTAAAATCTTCAACATGTTCTTTTGGGAGGGTAGTGAGGAGCAAAGTGCACTATTGAACTTACTGTTTCTGCTTAATGTGATTCCCTTCCAAGCTGTGTTTCAATTCCTTGAGAAAACAATGATGCTAGGGTGGCTTAAGAAAGTATCTTGACAAATTATATGAGTGGATTTTTTAAACGCTGTCTTTTGATTCTCTTTTACTTCCGTCTCACCTTGTGAAATGACATCCCCTGTTAGGAAGTACTAGATCAACCTCTACCGACTTCTGTGTTCAGAAGGTTGCCTGGTTATGCTCGTTTTCGATAGCAACTGCTGTGTTGTATCTTCCTGATTGTCGTCCTCTCTTCTACCAAACTTTTTTTCCTCTTTCTTCTTATTGCTGACCAAAGTTTTCCATCTTGGTTTTATAGTCAACAACTGCATACCCGTAAGCACCCACATCTTTTTGTTCAACTGTTGATATGATTATTACTTACTCAGTACTTGAACACTCTTCTATATAGGCCTACTTCCTTACTAAATCACCAGAGACAAGAGTCCTTGGCGATACCATAGGACTCGGCTCTGCCTTCCTTTTCTCTTCCGTCTTCGGTGAGCTTCTCTTGGAAAGATATGCTTTTGAGGTTTTCATGTATATCAAATGTGTCACCTAACACACGTAAGTTTTCTGTTCTTTCCACAACTTTCTTGCAGGATTTCGTCTGGCTTCTTCCCGGAAACTGGTCCCAGCAGGGCCGCTTCTGCTCCTTTCAATCTGCATGTTGGCCTTCTTTGTAATGGCGTATATGCATGATAGTTTACCAGCCGTACCTGTACCCGTACCAGATCCGTTACCTCTACCTTAGCCTAGTGAGAGCACCAATAAATTGCAAAACTTTGCAAGGCTGATGTTGAGAGAACAATGTTTGTGTGAGTGTTGATGTTAAAATCCAACTCATAAGCATCTTCATCTTTATAAACTCGTTGGGAATTTGAGGGAGATTTGGGTGCTAATAATAGTCTCTTTGAAGCAAATGTTTTATAAACAAGTATAAAAACTCAGGAAGAAAGTGATGTACCATTGATCTAGGAACTACAACTTTCGGTGACTTCCAAAGCCAACTTCTGGAAAAACTATCAGAATCTATTGTAGCACAATAAACATGACTAGCTAATTATGTTATTATAATGAAGTCCTTAACTAGCAGGAATCTTTTGAGCTGAAGGAGTATCTTCGTCATACACCAGGTCCTCGACTGGATTCGTATCAGCCCACGTTGCTGCATCTGCGTACCCCACCTCAAACAGCTTTTCCAATACCTCGTCCTCGGCTGGCTCCAGTGCCCAATTCAATAGCTAAGTATTAGAGAAAAAAACAAGATTAACATACTTGCTCTCAGAGGAGAATGATCTCCTAGACGAAACTGAGCACATACTTGTCTGGATGTTGCCCTGTTTAGTGGGTTGCAATCCGGGCTGATCTCAATGCCCTTTAGTTTAAAGTTACTCGCGGAAAAAGCACAAACTCGAACCTGTGAACGATTAATACAGGTTGAAAATACAAAAGGGATTCCAAAATTTTGAAAAAGACCACACGCTCTCAATGATATGAAATGAAAAGCTGAAAGACCAAACACAAAAGAAAGACAAATATGAGAACAAAACAACAATCTTTATGAACATACTGTTTTAGCAGCAGCTGTTGGTGGCATAAATAATGTCAACCCTCCATCAACGCATAGTCGATTACGGAACATCGTTGCAGGCCTCGGTGCAAGATATCTGCATTTGTACTTAATTGGATATGTCAAAAGTATTGTTCTCCAGAGAAACAGGATGCTTTCAAAAGCACGTGAGGGATATTTACCCTGGAATAAAGGCAGATGTAAAAACTGCATTTATTAGGTCGCTTTTGGAGTCGAACTGATCCACCAGTAGGCCTCTAGGTCTCCATAAAACCTGTGTGATGGCAACTACAATACCGTAGAGTAATCAGAAATGCTTAGCTCAAAGGACGAGTCAGGTTGATCGAAGAGAAAAAAATATTGTTTCTCACCACGAACCCTTCCATTGGACCTAATATGAATATCATCTGGCAGTAACCTCTCCATAGAATCTCTGAGGACAGCCTAAAACCACATGGACTTGGATGAACAACATTAAAATGTAATTTAAAAGCGAAAATCATCACAGTAAAATCAGGTGGACTAAAGCAAGCTAGGTGATCTGGTTGATTTCAATTTTATGGCTCTTTTATCATTTGAAAGATGAAATATATAAGAAGATTTAGTAAATGTTCATCACCCCGAGACGGAAAGCAGTGCCATTACGTCTACAATCATCAGCAAGAGCTTTAGTAGCTTCAAGTGCTTCTCGCATAGAGGATCCTGAGGTTATCACAGCACAGATTATAGCACCAGCAGAAGCTCCAGCCAAAGGAGTGGTTTCCTGAATCAAACACACACAAAATCATCAACAAAACAATGAAAAGCTTTCTTTATTCATGAGAAATGGAGCACCTTAATGTAACCCTTTTCAATGAGCAACTGAGCAACTCCAAGATGGTAAGGAAACAAAAGACCAGCAGCAGAGAAGCTAAACCCAGGGCTTGTGATGATCCTCCTCTCCTTCTCAGCTTCTACATCCTTAACCCTTTGTTCCCATATCATCGCTGGCTCAATCTCATCCTCAATCTCCGTTGCTATTTCATCGCCACCATCGATCGGCGGTCGTTTATCAGGTCTCCTCAGAAGCCTCGACGCAATTCCTATGAAAATCTCGCCGGTGGCAACAGCGAACGATCTCTTATCAGACTCCGAAGAAATCAGATGGTTTCCATCAGAGCAGCACGACAGCCGCAGGACGAAAACCCTCGAAGGAAGGTTAGAGATTTTACTTGTACGGGGCCAGAAGAAGGGTCTGGGAAGGAGAGAATTCGCCATGAGAGAATGAGTCATTTCGCAACCCACAAAATATTCGTGAGGATGAGACGGTGGTTTCGTGGCAAATTTGTTTCTTTAAAGTCTTGAGAGAGGAACACGCACATTTACAAAGAAAAAAGTTTATACAACTTCTTCTTCTCTCTTGATCAGTTGATCAGTCAACACCGCACTATCTGTTGTTTTCTCTCCATTTCTGTTAGTTTCTACATTTTCTTGAGAGAATTTAGGAAGGACGAATTAACAATGCGGAAAGAGTTCAAGTGTTGTATTTTGAATTTAAGCCCATCTTCAACACTACCTCAATTTGAATTTAAATGTTGTAATTGATCATTTGCAGGAAAATTATTATAACGCTCATTATTAAACATATTTTATTTTATATATTTTTATGATTTATTATACTCTTTTCAGTTTTTAATTTGAATAAGATTTTTTATGAAAGTTTTGCAAAACATAAAATAATAGAGTTTAATTGGTAATTTTTATAAGTACAATGTATTACTAACAATTATTAGCTAAATAAAAATGAAATTTATTTGGAATATTTGTTTTGAGTAAAAAATGGAGTAATACATTAGAGCAAAACACATATTGATTTTGGAGTTGTACAATTTTAGAATAGAAAATGAAGCAATATATTGAAGATCCTCTAAGTGTTGTAATTTTGATGTTTTTCTCTTCCAACCAATCAATCATGTCAAATCAATCAGTCATGTCAAGACCAGTTTTCCACAAAATATTTGAATGGGGTCTCGTTTATTTTTTAAAATATTCACTAAAATATTTTCATTAAATATAAAGAGCAACTGTACAAGAACAAAAGTTTCAAAAACAAAACATAAAGAGGGGTTAACCCATACTACAAGCAGACAAAGAAGATCTCCATGAAAAGAAAATTACATGACAGTAGCTTCGATATCAGATTTAAAGATCCTCCGTAACCAGTACGGAAACCCATTTGCTATGTAAGAAGCTAAGCGTCGATCACGAGTCACACTTCGTGCAATTTCATAAGCTCCTTTGTTACTTTATGCAGGTTCCATAATCATACGTCAATTTGATTTTTCTTCTGAAAACCAAATCAATTCAGCTATATGTCCCAAGTAAGCAGGTTAGCCATGAGGATGACGAAGAGCTTGTACGATCTCATTTGTTGAGGCTGCAAATATAACATTAGAGAGTTGCCATACATTCCAAAGCCCATTCCCAATATTTGATCTTCGCTTCAAAGTTTGAATTAATTTACATATATGAACGACGACCGTAAGAGAACCATTCCATCTTAATTTCTTAACACCCATGAGGCACCTCCTGTTCTTTCCTCTCCACTACAAGTGAACCCAATGTTGCATTTTAAACAACTTATAAGGGCGTTTCTACCTTTTCAGAACCACAACATTAGAGACTACCTTACCTCTCTATTCAAGAACTTCTTTCTGCACATTTCTCCAACTCTTAGCATTAGCACAAGCTTTTTCTCGTACACTCCACATATCAAAACCACGATTCTCAAAGAGATTTTTGTTTATGTTCTTCCACATTAACCAGGGAAGCCATGGACAAACCTTCGGTAGCTGTCAAACTTGTTTGGCAAGAAGAGCTTTGTTAAAACATTATAGATCTCTGAAACCCATACCACCGTTCTATTTAGATAAGGTCATCTTCTTCCAATTCAACCAGTGAATCTTCTTGGACGATAGATCTTATCCCCACCAGAAATTCATTATTGCACTCGTAAGTGATCTATAAAATCCTACAGGAAACTTAATACAAGACATGGCGTCAGCGGGTAGGGCCAATGCCACTGATTTAGTAAGGACTTCTTTTCCATCAAGCGATAACATCTTTGAGTACCATCCCGATAATCTTTCCTGTAGTGGATCCTTCAGAAATCTAAATAATTGGACCTTGAATCAGCTTAGGCATTAAGGAAGTTCTAGATATATATCATTTCCACATTCTTTACTGATACCCAATACTTTTTTTATCCATTCCTTGGTGTCCTCTAAAACAAAAGCTCCAAAGGTGATAAAAGACTTCTCTACACTGATCATTTGGCCCAATATTTTTTCATAGCCAGCTAGTATAATGAGAACTTCTTTTATTTCTTGAGAAGCTGATGTATTCATATTTTATAGATAGTTAGCGTTACGGAAGTAGGTTAGCTATAATCTTCGAATTGAGGTCAAGATGGCTCTTAATTGTTTCCCTGACAACAAACCTATAATCCTAATGAAATGATTTCCTTGAGAACACCTTGCACCCATCGCTTTTCTCTGATTGATTTACACTTGCATGTTTCGTTGCTTTCTCTGCTTATTTTGAATTATAACGTCATCTTAGAACTCTTCTTTTTCACTTTAACCGCGTTTGATCTGATAGTTTTTCGTGCACCATTTGGTCTTTGTTGATTCGATCCCGAACCACTACAATGTGCGCATCTGTACGCTTTCAGTGTTTTCTTGGGTGAAAACCTGAACTATCAAGTTTTCTGGCGCCGTTGCCGAGGACCAATAGGTCGTCTTAAAACTTAGGATCATTGCGTGCCTAAGGCATTTGCTTTACTTTTTTTAATTCCTTCTTTTTCTTCTCTGTTTTTGTGCTTTCAGGTGCATGAACAGACCTCACACTAGAAGCTAAGGAAAACCAAATCTTCTTGAGCTTGAGCGGGAACTTAGGCGTCCAGAGAGGCAAAAGAGGAAAGAGAAGTCACTTGAGGGTAATTTGGAATCTTAGTTCAAAGACATTATGAGTGACCATATGGAGAACCTTCATGTTTGAAACAATCCTCTCTTCCATGGAGCTCTTCCAGGAATCGACCCACCTGCTGGAGGTGGCAATAATGTTGGTAGTCCACAGAATGACCAGCAAAATGTTCCAGTTGCGGGACAACACGACGCGAATCAACCTCAACAAAGGGACTTTGGCGTAATATGATACTCTTGAGGCTTTCTATGCGAATCGTGCTAGGATTCGTCCACTTCCTGGTAACATCATTATTTTATCACTTTTCCTTTAGATTTTAGTATATTTTATTGGTGTTTTAATGCAATTCTCGACGATTAGAAGTATTTTTCTTCTATTTGTTTTTATTTCAAGTCATTTAAGGTCAACCAATGATATTTGGAGCTTTGTGGAACTAATTGGAGCAACGTGAGTTTCTGGACAGTTTCTGAGCATCAGAATTATCGTCCGAGATGAAGGCCTTGTCCTCAATGGATTTTGATGAAATTGGATAGTAGATAGAGAATTGAGTTATATTTTTTACAAAGGTGGTATTGCATCATTATGATTAGTAGACAAAGAGTTACACTAATATTACTGAAGACTGGTCCAACTGCCTCGCAGATGGAGGATGCGTAAAAAGGCCCAAAAAAAGGAAGACCATTTGGGTTTCGAACCAGACATTCTCCAGACTCAAATTGATCTATTCCAAGCCTTTTTATGCCCAAGAACTTAACTCAAAAATTCTTTACACGAAGCCCAACATTTAGAGGCCTTAAAGGTTCGGTTTCACACCTTTGACCTAATGAGGAAATGTACTATAAATAGTTGCTTTTAGCTTTTGTTTCAAAGAGAGCTATTTAGGTTTTAGATCAAATAAATGTCTAAGAAGGCAGGGACGACGCCCTTTGGGGTCGTGCCCCTTGTAGCCTCATAAGGATCCCTCTCATCTCAATACATCTATATTTCTTTCATCACTCGATTTTATCTATCTTTCTCCCTTGGATTTGATATAAATGCTTGCTGTCATGATTGATTTTGTGTTTACATGTTTTTAATCTATTAGTTTGCATGTTTTGAAGTAGGTTACAAGGAGTCAATGTGTCTACTTGAATAGGATTAATACTCGATTAGATTTTATCAATAACGTTATCACCTTTATTCATTTGTAATGTTGTTCCCCTACGAAAGTTGGTACGAGAATAGATCTATAGCGGTAATCAGTCTTGATCGAGTTAATGCGTGTTTTACCACTGAATCTAGTATTTGGTGAGCCTTTCTAGGTAGGCTTCAAAATTAGAACGACTTTAGAATCGTGAACAATCAGTCTTGATCGAGTTAATGCGTGTTTTTATATTAATGACCTGTGCGAAAGTCGATGCATCTTAGTATTTAAACACAGAATCCCAAACCTCAAAAGTGGAGAGGATTTACCTTAGTGACTGTGTTCTAGACCGAAGCTTAATGCCCCTAGTCGTTTTTAACTCCTACTTGTTTACTTTAAACTCTCTGCTGTCTAATGCATATCTTTTCATTGATTTATCCTTTGTAAATGAGCATGTAGAGTAGGTTCATATGCATTATTAAAACTATGAAAACCAAATAAAAGCAACAACACCTTTGCATATTTTGTTCTTAGCTTAGTCTAAAATCATATAGATTCTAAGTGTGACTGCTAGTCCCTTGGATTCGATCCTTAAGCATTACTGCGGATGCTGTGCACTTGGAGATAGGTTTTAACTGGGGTAAAACTTGACCCCACATCACCTCCTATTGAAAGGAGAGACTTTGAGATCAAGACTTGTCTCATCAATATGGTGCAACAGAATCAATTTCATGGGTTGCCATCCGAGAACCCAATGCAACACTGATGGCTCAGGTTTTCACCCAAGAAATCACTGCAAGCGTACAGTTAAGTACGTTGTAGTGGTTCGGGTATCGAATCCACAAAGACCAACGTGTACAAAGAACTATTAGACCAATTACGTGCTAAGGCGGAAAAGAGATGATTGGTAAAGGAAACTAATTTCGAAAGCAATAAAGAAAACAAGTAAACAAGAGTTGTAAAACGATTTGGGGAAGATGCTAGGCATAGGGTGTTCTCAGGGA
>OVAN01010050.1:0-16183 GCA_900406275.1 Anastatica hierochuntica | reverse complement strand
CCAGTTGGCGCCAAGGACTGTGCTCGGTCCTGGCGCCAGTTGGCGCCAAGGCTGTGCTCGGTCCTGGCGCCAGTTGACGCCAAGGACTATGCTCGGCCCTGGCGCAAGTTGACGCCAAGAACTGTGCTCGGCCCTGGCGCCAGTTGACGTCAAGGACTGTGCTCGGTCCTGGCGCCAGTTGGCGCCAAGGATTGTACTCGGTCCTGGCGCCAGTTGACGCCAAGGTCTTTGCTCGGTCCTGGCGCCAGTTGACGCCAAGGACTTTGCTCGGTCCTGGCGCCAGTTAACGCCAAGGACTGTGCTCGGTCCTGGCGCCAGTTGACGCCAAGGACTGAGCTTGGTCATGGCGCCAATTGGCGCCAAGAAGGCCCCTGGTCTTGGTTCCAATTGGCGTCTAGATCAGCTTCCAGTTCAGTTGTCAATCGGTTCTAAGACTCATTCGTAGGTTTGGCGTCAATCGGTGTTTAGATAGTTCTCCGGAACGACGCGGTTCTCCGATGCTCTCGGTGGTTTCGTATCACTTCAAAGGATGTATCGTGTGGCCTTGTGAGAGTCGTCTGAAAGCCATTGACGCTAGCTTTAGCATTCAGATGCTTTAGTTTCTAGCGGATGGATAGACTTCTTTGAAAGATCGTGTAGACCCTAATTGGCTCGCGATCTAGACGACGGTAAGTCAAGGCGACAGCAAGTCTAGATGTCAATAAGTCTAGACGACAGTAAGTCTAGACGACGTTAAGTGTAGACGGTGGTGAGTCTAGACGTTGGTCGTGTTTCCGAGTAAGTCCGATTAGAGATGCGATCTTGGACGTTGATTTCGAGATGACCATTTTTGACACCAACAAAGTATATTCCTACTTTTCCACAATCTCCATAAAATCAAGAATGGTAATTGTCGTTGAAAATTTGTGAAAGCAGAGTTATTATGGATGTTAATTATAATACTTAACTTATGGTCAAAGGAAAGAGTCGAGTCTTGCAGCTGCGGTAAAGAAATTGCAGAAGCCCGCCATGTTTGTTGGGCGTGTGGACAGAGGAAAAAAGGTGATTTAAGTCCTCATCTTCAGTACAACACCGCCTGCATTGCATATCCGTCCGAATTCCTCGGTATGTGAGAATAGTTCCTATAGGCGATGCCGAAGAGAGGCACCACCACAAGAAATGTTTAAGTTTTGGAGTGATCTCAAGATTCCACATAGCCGACTTCACTGTTTGATTTCCAGGTGGTGGATTCGGTTGTTGAACCTCGGAAGATAGCATCATAGCTAGATAGTGCCCTGATCGGACAGAGTAAAAACCATTCTCACTTATATGCCAACCAACTAGATCTTCAGTTTTTCTCGAGCGGAGATGGATTGAGGTGATGATCTCAATATCTTCAGGTACAAAGTGCGCATGTAGCTTTTGTTGGTCCCAATTTCCTTGAGCATCAAATAACTCAGATACCTTGGATATAGGAGATACATGTCCGAATATTCGATGTGGTGGTCGAGGAATTGATGTGGGAAGCCAATTATCATTCCATATACTTGTTTGTGAACCATTACCTATTACAACTTGAAGACCTTGATTGAGGAGATCTCTCCCTTCGAGCAAAGATCGCCAGACAAAGGATGGTTTTGTTGCAATTCCCAATTGAAGAATAGAGGAATCAGGGAAATACCTTCCTTTTAAGACTCGGCCGACCATGCTATTAGGATTGTATAGGAGACGCTAAACTTGTTTGGATAAGAGAGTTGTATTAAAATGTTCGATATCTCGAAAACCAAGGCCCCCATCATTTTTAGATGCGCATACCCGCTTCCATAAATACTAGTGCATTGATCGTATACCATTTCCTTTATTCCACCATAATCTCGCAATAATTCGTTCTATCTCTTCGCAAATACTAATTGGTAGCTTGAAACAGTTCATCGTGTACACATGTAAAGCTAAAGCAATCGTTTTAAGAAGTACCTCTTTTCCGGCTTCCGAAAGAAACTTATTAGACCAATTTTCGGTTCGTTGCTTCACTTTATCCACAATGTAAGTGAAAACCTCTTTCTTCTTTCTACCAATTTGCTCTGGTATGCCCAAGTAGTTGCCGTGTCCACCGTCATTATGGATATTCATTCTATGGCGGAGATTTGTCTTGATATCAGCCTGTACCCGAGAACCTAAGGTAATTGCCGATTTTTGGAGATTAACTGCTTGGTCGGAAATATTTTCATACAAGTGAAGGGTACATTTGATAGTGTTGGTTGATTGGGGGTGAGCATGAAAAAAGAAGAGGGCGTCATCAGCGAAAAATAGATTATGAACGGTAGGCCCAGTTGAGCTGATCTTTATTCCTTTGATTTTCTTCTTCCTAGCTTCCTTTCTAAACAGATGCGTTAAAACTTAAGCGCATAAAATGAACAAATATGGGGAGAGAGGATCACCCTGCCGTATTCCACGAGTTGGTTTGATGAGACCCTGTGGCGAGCCGTTGATGAGAATTGAAAAGGAGACTGTCTCTACACATTGCATGATCCAAGTGACCCATTTCGTATCAAAGCCCATAGCTAGCATAGTATCCCGAAGAAATTGCCATTCCACACGCTCATATGCCTTAGATATATCAGTTTTGACCGCCATATACGACTTAGCCCATCGCTTGCGGGATTTGAGAGAATGCATGATTTCTTGAGAAATGATAATATTATCTACCCCTTGTCTTCCGGGAATGAAAGCAGTTTGGTTGTCAGAGATGATAGAGTCAAGTAAACCCTTAAGACGGTTTACCAGGATCTTCGAGATGATTTTATACGCTACGTTGCAAAGAGCAATGGATCGAAAATCTACCATAGTCTTTGGTATGTCAATCTTGGAGAGGAGGAAAAGTTTGGTATGATTGAGATGATCTTCCATAATCCCATGTTCGAAGAAATTTCGAATAACCAGGATAATGTCTTCTTTTATGTTAGACCAAAATTGTTTGAGAAACGCGCCCGTGAATCCATCCGAGCTCGGTGCACGGCTTGGGCCAATTTGGAAAACTGCTTGTTTGATCTCGTCTTCTGATATCGGTTGAGTCAGTTGCAAATTCATGGTTGGCGTAATTCTTTGTTCGAAATCACGAAAGACTTCATCTCAGAGCCGATGATAATCATGCTGATTTTGTGAAGAAAAAAGTGTTGAAAAGTAGGAGCTAGCTGCGCAGCCCACTTCTTCATCCCCTCGATAGATCATGCCATTCTCATCTTCTATGGCAAGTATCCTATTCTTAGCCAACCGGTTTTGGTGGCAGCAAAGAAGAATTTGGTGTTACGATCACCTTGTGATAACCATTGATTCCGGCTTTTAATCTTCCAGTAATATTCTTGGTCTCTATAGGCCTTAGATAGATTTTGTTTGATCTCCTGAATTTGATTTGTTGTTGCTCCATATGTTTGCGCATCATCTATCTCCTTCTTAAGTTTGGCAATACGTAAAGCTGCATTGGATCTATTGTTGCGCCTCCATCTAGAGATGTGTGTACGGGCTCGACGTAATTTGTCAACCGAGGACAAAGAATTACAAGAGGGAGCGTCCCAGTGGTGAATAACATCCGCCCGAAAATCATCATTGTTGGCGAGTGAGATATTATAGAAGAAGCTTCCGCGTCGAGTGTCAATGTGTTGAGATGAATGGATCATTAATGGCCTATGATCCGAACCTTCAAAAGGTAGAAATTCTACTATAGCCGAAGGATATTGAGCTAACCAATGTGTATTAGCCATTGCTCTATCTAGACACCAACAAATCGTATGATTTCTATGTTTTCCGGTCCAGGAGAATCTATTCCCAACACTCTTTAGATCTTTGAGATGACAATTCGAGATCATTTGTCGGAAATTTGTGAAGCTTGCCGCGGGTCTAGGCGGACCGCCTTTCTTTTCTTCATTGGAGATAATCTCATTAAAGTCACTGGTCAAAAGCCACGGTGATTGTCTTGTGGTAGATAATCTTTCTAACCTTTTCCATAAGAGATGTCTCATTTTTGGTTGAGGAAATTCATACACAAAAGACAAATAGAAAGCCATTTCATTAAACTTAACATTAAGGTCTACAAGGTTTTCATTACTAGAAACAACCGAAAAAGAAACAAAATTCTTAAAGAAAACAGCTATACCGCCACTAAGACCTTGAGGAGGAACCGTAACAATGGAGTCATAGCCAATGTCACTACAAATATCACGGATATAGTTGTCTTGTTGTTTGGTTTCACAGAGGCAAATGATGTCCGGGAGATACCTTTTCCGTAGCTCCTTAAGGCGTCGAACTGTCAAGGCAATGCCCATTGCTTGACAGTTCTAAGCCGCGATATTCATGAGCCCGATGGTAGTTTAGGCACCACCGCACCGCCATCAGTTACGTCCTTTAAGCCCCTGCTCTCACCAACACCAAATTGTCCTCGTTTCCTCTTTGCTTCTATGATGCTTTCCACAAATTTTCTTTTGAGATTAGCTCTCTTCTCATCTCCATCTGTCTCCACGTATGTGGCGTAAAGATGCATTTCATTCTCAAGACCTTCATCCATAGCAACTGTCTTGTTAGCCAGCGTGACATCCTCAGGCGGTGAAGCATCCAGTGAGCCATGATCTTTTTCTGTCATCGGCAAAATAGGAGGATCTTCTTCCATGAGCAGCACCTCCGTATCTTCAGAGCCATCCTCCTGGTCCGACAGTTCCTGTGAAGAGCTATCATCCTCCAGAGCTGGTTCATCATCCTGGACAATAGCCATACCTGCCGGCTGTTGAAGAATTTGTTCTGCATCCGGATAGGCTCTGCGGTGGTCGACACCAACATCCACCGGGTCCAGCGGCTAGAATTATCTGTGCCCATTCACCTGCTCAGCAACTATGTCATTTGCTTCATCATCATTTATCTCCCGAAGCACTACACCACTGTTAGGATTTTGTGGCGGCGGTGGATCCATGTCGTCATCACCATCACTTAACTCCGAATCCTCACCATCATTTTGCAATAAGCATCTCCCTGAATCATGAGTAATCCTTCCACACACATCACAAAAACCCCTTAAGCGTTCATAATGAAAGGAGAGGAGAGTGTTTACTCCCTGTGTAAATTGGAAATATCTCTGAAAACGCAAGGGGAGGTTGATGTCCCAGTTCACTTGCACACGCACAAAGGCAACCCGGACCGCCGCCGCGGGATCGTAGTCGATGTTCATTAGGGGACCAAGGGCTCGATCGACATGGGCAATAACCTCTCGATTCATGAACTGGTAAGGGATTCCACGAATCTGAATCCAAAAACGGATGAAATTCATCATCAACGAATTCATGAGAGGAGTCCACCGTTCAAGTATTAACATTTGATTGGCCTAAGTCCAAGGTCCGAAAATCTGTGGTTTGTATTAATAAGATTTCTTTAATCACCAATTAATTTTCGACATCTTTATTACTGTTACAGTCTAATTAGCTTTCTTTTATTTTAGAGAAAATTGTCCATATACCATGTTTTTTAAAAACTTTCACAAATACCAAAAACTTTGTACCTTGCACCATTGCTATAATCTTCAAACCAAAATGACTCTTTTAGTTTTATTCTAGTTAAAAAAATATCACATATATATACCTTTATTTAATAAATTACACATATTATGCATCATGTGCTATTTAATGTTGTATTTAACCGTTTAACTTATTTAATTTTTAAAAGAGTCACTCCACACTTTATACCAACATTTCTCTCTCCTCTTTTTCCTCTCTCATTTGTTTTTCCTCTCTTTCATCTCTGATGACTCTATCCTTATTTTTTTTCTTATTTATTCTTTTTTTTTCTGACAAATAAATCTTTTTTTTTACGTTTTTTTTCTTCTAATTCTTAGTCTATCATTTCTCCTTTCCTAGCTACGAGATGGACACGTTCAAATGAATATAATAACTTTCTCGATGAAATGGACACATTCATATGTATATTGTAACTATTCTTTTTCTTTCATATCTCATCTACGTAAATGGTACAATATAAGCATTTGAAGGAAATGAATACATTCAGATGGATAAAGTAACGAATGAAAACATAAATTTTTGTTATTTGCCAACAAAGTTAATTTTTAAAATGGTTATTCGTGGATAGGTTATTATGAATGCGATACATTATGATGTGTCATTTTCAATACAATTGCATGTAACTATTATTTGAAGTTTGCGATCCATATGAATATGTCTATTTCATCCCAATGTTTATGTTGTACCATTGGTTGAAAAATTGAGAAAAATACTACAAAATTGTTGTGTGATCATGTAAAAGTTTAACAATCTGTTGACATATTTACGTAAACATATCCATTGATGAAAAATATTATGTGGACATATCTATTGATGAATTATGTGGATAATTACATGGACATATCTTTTAATGAAAAACATTTACAGTTTGTCATAAAATTATTGAATAGTTGCATCAATCGTATTAAATTTACCAGATCATAATGCATCACATTCCAAGCTCACATATGCACGAATATCTATTTTTAAAATTAAATTTGTTGGAAAATAACAAAACCTTTTGTTTCATTTGGTTATTCAGGCTAACCTAAGAACAACCATTTTGAAAACTTAGAAGGAAAGAAAAAGAAATAAGAAAGAAGGAAAAAATAAAAATTGTTCACGAATATCCTGTCCACGAAGAACCATGAATAACCTATACAACCTATCCACGAGTAACCTGTACAACCTATCCACGAATAATCAGTTTTAAAACTGAGAAGAAAAGAAAAAAATAAGAAAGAAAGAGAAGATAAATGTAAAGAAAAGATTGCTTTACAGAAAAAAGTGACTTGACATGAGATAGAGGAAAGAGAAAGAAAAAACAAATAAATATAAAATAATAAGAAGAAAAGAAAGTTGAAGGCATTCTAGTATTTTACACCAAATTAGGTGCCCAAATAGCACAAGATGCCTTATTTTGTAATTGAGAAGATAAATGTGCTTATATATGTAATACTCTCTCAACAATTAAAAAAAAATTTAAGAAAAAGAAAAAGAAAAAGAAGTCCACGATCTGATGGGGGAAGAGAGAAAACCACGATGACGATGATGATGATACTAATAGGGAAGATTAATATGTAACTGAGCCATTGAAACGATGAGGAATACTCACTCAAATTTGGATTCGAGAATAGAGATCACATCTTCAACCTGTCGAGAAATTCATCCAAGCCGCCACTTTTGGTTTTCATATGCTTAGAGAAAATTAAGCTCAACCGCCAAATCACACCGATCGTCGTACTCCTTCGACACTCTCAAATTACTCTTCTCTAATAGATCATGTTGACTGTATGTACTCTATCCACCACGAGAGAGAGGCAATTTTCAGATCTGCGATTACATGTAACAAAGAGTAATCTTGTAAAATTTAGTTTCACCTGGAGCTTGGATTTTACCATCATCTTCTCTCTCTCAAACCAAAATGACTCTTTTAACTTTATTCTAGTTAAGAAAATATCACATATAGGCACCTTTATTTGATCAATTGCACAAATATGCATCTTATGCTATTTGGTGCTTTATTTAACTGTTTAATTTTTTTTTCATTTTCAAAAGAGTCACCCCTCACTTTATAACAACATTTCGCTCTTCATTTTTTTCTCTCACATTTCTTTCTCCTCTCTTTCCTCTCTCATGTCTCTATCCTTACTTTTTTTTTCTCTCCTCTCATATCACTTCCATTTTTTTCTTATTGATGAGAGATTTATTCTCTATCGAGATTAAACCAAAACTTATGCCAAGAGTAAGACAACCCTTGTAATATAGTGAAAAATTGATCCACAAGGAGCAATGTCTACACACTTAGCTCTAAAGCTGAGTTCATTAATCTAAGCCTAAACTAGATAGTGGTTTGAGCAATTCAATAAACAAACAAGCAAAGCAAATTATAAATGTAAAACCAAACAATAAACGAACTAGATGAGATGAGATGAGATGAAGAAATGGAGAGATGTGGTTCATGGGCAAGGCAAATGATTAGGTAGAATAAATATGACAAAGATGAAAGGGTCAATAATGAAAAGTCCATTCACAGGCAAGGCAATAACTCAACTAGTTCACCCCCGTGATCCTAATCTATTTGACAAACTCTAAATCAATTCAATCTCCTGATAGTGATCTAAAGCCCATCAATCATTAAGTACAAACCAAAACACCCATTAAACACCTTGATTATCTATTACCATAGGCCAAATATGTTTAAAAATCCTAAGGTTCTCTTAGGCATTTCATCAAACACCTTCCGCGTGTGAAACCTTTAAGTTCTAGAAATTGAATGATCAAATCAAATCTAGCATTAAATGTTCCTTAATCATGTGAATCTAATAGGATCCAACCCTTTGCAATCTAAATCAATACTTAGATCTACTCTAATCTACCTAACCCATAAACCACAAATGAAACTACTCACTAATCATAACTCTAAAACATGTATAAACATGATCTAAAGCCATAATCATGATGAGAAAGGGAAATAAGATAGAAAAGATAAAAACTTTCAATTAAAAAGCAAAGATTCAACAAAGATCAATGTTTTGATCAACAAAACTAAAGAGAAGAGAAAAACTTGGGAGTTCTTAGAGTGGAAATGAGTAGTATTTATACAAAACAAGAAACAGGTCATGTCGACTCAGGACAAATTGGGTCGAATCAAGAGTCTTTTTTGCTTTGCAGGTGAGGTTGGCGGTCTGGGCTGGGGGTTGTGGATTGTTAGCCTGACCTTAGTGAACCGCCAAGAGTGAGATGGAGAGGGCTGACGGTCCAAGAGTGGGTTGCAGACCGCCAGCCAAACTGGCCTAGACCGCCAGCTCCTCTTTCTTGGTGCCAAACGTGTCTGTTCTTGCTTCTGAGTCCCTGGATTCATCCGTTATCATCAAGGTAACCTGAAACAGGGTAGAAAAAAGGGATAAGAATGTACAAATGCAACTCCTAAGACATCTATACGATGTTTCCTAATTAAGACTCGAAAAACAACTTAAAGTGATCTAAGAAGTTCTAAAATGCAAAGAAAACTCTACTAATCTCTCAGCCATAATATATAAAATACGTAAACATCAACTCCCCCGGACTTGCCTTTTGCTTGTCCTCAAGCGAACTACAAAACTCAAACCGGGAGGAGAGGTTTGAAGGCGAGGACTCACAATCAAAGGGAAGTGCGAAGGTGATTGAATCGAGATCCTTAGGGAGAAGTAGCTTATAGCGAGAGTCTACTCTAGTCTTTTATACTTCACCATAGCCTTCCCAAACCCCAATATACTCTAACCTTTGGACCTTAGCAAACTCCTTGTACCAAAACACACTTGATTCTTTAACATTCATTAGATTTTTGTATTCGTGCGGTTCTCATTATGGGCAAGAGATAGACATCAATCGGCTTGGTAAGGAAAGATGTCTTTTAAGTTGACAATAGAGGGCTAACATTTTTATTTGTGGTTCACACTCAAAGAAAACACGAAATGTCGGTCATTACGCAAAATCAAAGAAGAAAGGAATTAATTGATGTGTACAATGTCAACCTTCCATTCATTCTACCCAAACCTCCCAAGCTTTAAACTCTACGATCTAACCCGGATTTCATATTTTCCCATCTCACACCACTCTCAAAGACTCATTATTTTAGCAAATATTTCTTTAAAAACACCAACCACATCCTTTTTATCTTTACTTAGAGACTTGAGGTACTCTTTGATTTCTTAGCTCTCTTTAACCTTTGGCTTATTCCACTATCATTTCTAACACTTGTTTTCTCATTTTTTTTATCTGAAGTAGTGGAACTTCTTTCTTTAAAAACACGAGCTTTTCCCTTAAAATTTTTCTATCTCAAGTCTCTTTTATTTTAAGCATTGAACCAAACTTTCTTTTGCATTTCTCTTTTCTTAACCTTTTGATCTCAACTTATACACACAAACAATCCTACCATTTCTTATTTCTCATCCCCTTCCTATTCTACCTAGTCTCTTAGCCTTTTAAAATGAAAGGCAAGCTCAAGAACAGAAGATGAATCATTGTCGTTCCCAATGCTTACAAGATTTTGCACATGAGACATTATATAAAAAGAACCTCTCTCAAGAAACAAACGGATGGTTTGAAAGAAAAGGGAAGGGTGAAGGTGAGGAACCGTCTTAAAAATGAAGACGACTACTCAAGTTATCCAAAAAGTGGTAAAAATGGAGAAGAAAACCCGAGTATAACATTTAATACCATGAGATCGGTTTCAAACCCATAACGAGAAAGATTAAGTCATGATTAATTCAAAGTTAAGATAGAGTCAAGGTGAAATATCAAGAGGGTTTTACTAAGGTAGAAGCTTTCGAAAGGGGGAGTTCTAGCTATGGATTTTCCATTTTTTGGCTAGGCTCAAGCTATAAACTACTTCTAGCAAGGGTCTCAGTTGAATCCCTAAGCGTAATCAACTTAAAAGGCAAGTAAATCATCATCCTCTATGAAAATGCATCCTACATGATTTCTAAGACTCAATTCTACTAAAGATGATAAGAAGAAATGTATCTACATGCTTCTTTTTGGTTTTTTCAAAATTTTTTGATTTTTTTGTTTTTTTCTACGTCATAACTATTAACAATGCATACTATTCTACTGGAGACTCAAAGAAGTGAAACAAGACAAAACAACTCAAGAAAGCACATTAGTAAACATCCTCCTCCCTCGGGCTTACTCATCACCATCTTGGTGATTGAATAAAATCCGACGAAGGAGACCAATATTCCCAAATGCAAGAAAATGAAAAACATAATGATATGTACAATGGAGAAAGTGTTGTTACCTTGTTTCAAAAGGTCGGGGAACCCGCGGATTCCTCCGTGTAAATGGAGTAGGAGTCGTTGCTTGCGGTTGGTGTTGGTGATCTCCTTCTTTTTCTTTGCCTCCGTAGCTCATAGGATGAGTGTCTTTATGGTTCGTAAACCACCAATGCGCTTGGAGTTCCACCAAAAGAATGTCTTCCACATTCATGGATATCGACTCCTTCTTCACGGTGTTCTTCTTGGGCTCTCGAGGATTCTTCGCCCGCAAGCTTTTACGTAAGCACCTTTACTTGCTTCTTTAGTGATTTCACTTGACCCTTCAAGCTCTTAGCTATCCTAACAAGTTTGTGGATTGTCCTATCTTACCACTTGTTCCATTTTTGCAAGAGCTTGAGCTTGTCATGCGCATACATCATTCCTTTTCGAGGATGATGGTCCATCGAATGGGTCAAAGTGGTAGCGATGCGAGCCGTATATCTCTTCTTCATCACTCGAGCCTTCTTCTTCATCACCCGAATTTTCTGATTGTTGAGCTTTACCCTTAGCTGTGGAAGTTCACATGGAAGATTTCTCCTCGGGGTCATAGAAACCATCTTGCAGAGTGAAAGTGATGTTCTCGCGTTTGTGAAGGGTTGTCGCCTCAAGATTGGGTAAGAGGAACTTGCAGTTTTCATCCATGATGTAGGAGTATTGAGAGCCCACGACGCCACCTAAGAACCTTGAAGTGGGTAGGTAAGACATATCAATGAACAAGGATTGCTCTTCATCGGTAGGGAAGTTGATCCTTGAGCCGTTGTTGGCAAAGTACTTAATGATTGGGTTCACGATCCCTTGATGTGTCAGTATTTTAGTTGTTTTTACTAAGTTTTTTACACGAGATTTATGGATTTTTAGTATGTATTTGGATCGTTTTGGTACGGATTTGTATTGTTTGTTATTTTTACAGGAATCGAGTTTGAATGTGCGAAAATAATGCATATTGGATGGATTTCAAGCATCGAAGGAAGTGTTTGTGAAAAGCTGGAAAATACCCAGGAATTTGAACAAGGATCGATAGATCCTTGTCCCCGGATTGACAGATCCCTGTCCCGAGTTGCGAATTGATTTTACGAAGAACCAGACCAAACTTATTTTGGACCGAATTGCTATCAAAAGATCTAGACTCGTTTTTTCTGTTTCATTATGCACCTTTAGAGAGCTTGAGAGAGCAATAGAGAGATTTGTAACCTAGAGAGAAGAAACTTCTTTGTTCTTCGATTCGAGAAGTTTTCGAAACCCTTTTACTCTTGTTTTTGCTTAAAACAACCACGTCTCTCTTGAATTTGATCTGTGTTTTTGCAATTACCATGAGTGAGTAGTATGTTCGTTGGGTTTAGGGTTCTCACATAGGGATTCATGAGTTGTTGATATAGAATTGCATGATTAGGGATTTAATCTACTGGATCATCATCTTTGATTGATCGTAATGCATGAAACTGAATTGATCACTTAGTTTCTGTTCTTAGGTAATTTAACGCCTGGAAAGTGTCTGTTTAAATGCCTAAAAGAATCTTAGATGAGCAATTATTCTTAAGCCAATGGAAGTTGATGTTTAAGTGAATTGTGAACATATCAAACCTGTTAGTAATGCATGATTAGAAATCGAGGGTCAACGGAAGTTAGTCTCGAGATTTCTAATACATAGGACGCTAATACTACAGAAGTAGATCAGTTCTAAATTAGAATTTGAGTCCAAGACGGTTCTTAACTTGTTCCCTAGTCTATAATTTGAATCAACAATGAATCGTTTCTCTAAGAATACCCGATGACAACACTTCTTTGATTGATTTACAACCCTTTCGTTGCTGCCTGCTTTCTTTGTTCTTTAGATTTTGACATTTGCATCATCTTACAAAACATCTTTTTAGCCTTAGCCCGTTGTGTGATTTGATATTTCTTTGTGCTACCTTTGGTCTCTGTAGATTCGATCTCGAACCTCTACAACGTACATCTGTGCGCTTGCAGTGTTATCTCGGACGAAAACCTGAGCTATCATCCCTCCAACCATTAATTGGGCATTCACATCTGTTGACTTGTATAGCGTGGTTCGTACATCCAATAGATGCAAAAGCCAGGCTCCAACGACGTCTATCCGAAGCTCTTGATGTTCAAAAAGATGGCGGTTGACACCCGTGATGATAGGTGTGACTCCTCTCAATAACAAGTACATATCACTTGCATTCATCTTCCCCGCTTCTCTTGTTGCGAAAAATGTATTAGCAAGGCATTTGTGGACATAACGAGTGGTAGATCTTTGATGCTTTGATACCCACCTTGTACTCACCGAACCTGATATTCTTCCACATATTTCTATCTGCCTCTTAAATCTTCGGTATGATCAGGTTCTTTCCCTTCTCGAAATTGAACAATGAGCTCAACTCGGTGGTGTTCCATTCGATGTTTTCATTTCCAATCTCACTTGGAATTTTCCACTCTCTATGTCGTACTCCAAAGTAGAGAGAAATTCGCAAGTGAGTGATTGGTGACCCGACCCTTCGCGGAAGAAGAAGTTGTCAACTCCCATATGACGACATATCGTGTTGACATCGTTAAAAATGTCGAGGTTGATCAAAGTTATAGTACTTGCCCATCTTGTCGGAACCCATTTCTTTTTCATCAAGGCGTTGTAGAATTTCTTCGCGGATGGTCCTTGCGATTTTCGTGGTCTTTCTGCTTCATTAGATGTGTGCCTTATCGCGGGTTACTTGTTGCCCTTTCTCCTCCTTTCTAAGGGAGAGAGATCCTCACTCACTTCTTCGTCACTTCCCGCACCATGAAGATCAATTTTCGGCTCGGGTTGTTGTGCTATTTCCTTACCCTTTGTTCTCCTTGGCCTAGCACTCGAGCTTGATGCTTCTACCGCTTTCCTCGGGTTTGATGCTTCTCGTGGTTTGTTTGCTCTTGTGTTTGTCATTGTTCCTTCAATATTGGAAATTGTCTAAGTTAGTTCTCTAGTGAAATAAAACTAATGGATGTTTAAATCATAACAAAGACTTTTATAACACCTAAAAACTATCCAAAATTTAACAACTTCTACTTCATTCAACCTCTTTCACAAGTACAAAGAACAACACAACCAAATAAAACGAAGTATGGACACTCATTTTCGAGCTTAATATAAACTCAAAAACACCATAGAAATGATAATTCACCAAATGAAAATCATACAAAAGGACTTAGAAAATTTCCACTATTTCACTCTCTTGAAATTTCTAACACATGATCTAATGACTAAATCCTTTAGTAGTCTTTTGCAAAAATGATTCTCATAACCTCATAAACTCAATGAAATCAAAATCCCCAATTTTCTCTAACTTTCAAATTTCTCCAAATTTCTCAAGAACCCTAAACTTTTGATTTCTAAAATCAAGCAATTCAAACCATAATGGAGGTTGTCCTAGCAATAAAAAGGTTAACCCAACCTTATCTAAGCGTAATCTATCACTAAAAACCACCAAATCATTCTAGAATTGAAATCTAAAAATTTGTTCAAAGAAAGAGATGAGAGTGATTAACTTGGCTTGGAGTTTGGAGAGCTAGAGAATGATGTAAAAGAGTAGAGATTATGTTATAGAATGAAAAAATGAGATGATTTGCAAAAGATTTGGGAGAGATTGGTGAAGTTTTGAGTTTTGAGTTTGAAAATTTTCTTAGAAAAGAGAAGAAAAAAACGATGAAGATGTTGAAGAGAGAGAGAGAGTTTTGTGTTTGTGGGGTTGTTTTAGAAATAAATGTGTGTTCGAAAACTTTTGAAAATTGCAAATCAACCCCACAAAAATCGAAAGTTGCATAAAAGGCCACTTACCTTGAAGGTTGGCGGTCTGCAACCCGCCACCAGACCGCCAACCAAACCTTGGTGAACCGCCAGCCTGGGTCCAGAGGGAGCTGGCGGTCAGCTGGCTCGTTGCAGACCGCCAAGCAGACTCTGGTGGACCGCCAATCTGCTCTGAAATCCGTCTTTCGGCTTCCCTTTCACCTATTCGCAAGAACAAATCAAAGAGCAACCCAAAATCATTATTTTAAGGAAATAACAAGACTAATATGTACAAGAATACCATGAGTTTGTATCTCAAGTGCGCTTGTTTAACATCACTAACCGTGTTGTCTTCCTCTATCGGTGCATCAATTAGGTATGGCTTACACATTTGGCCATTAACCGTGAAATCTCCGCCATCCTTGTTCCAAAGAACAATGGCACCATTAACGTGGGCCGAGTTTAATATTTATAAACCTATCGCCCTTTGAATCCTGCAAGAGAACATGGTCAATTGTAGTACTTTAGGGTCGTCCAAGGATTTATAGGCTTATACTAGTAAAACCTAAACAAGGAGAATGCATTAAGGGTTATAGTATAGGGGGCGATCTAGTAGGATATTGTCACAAGTCTCTACTAAACCTAATCGAATTCAAAGTTAACCATGGTGAATGTGCATAAAAGAAAGCAATAAATAAACTTGTGTTGGTGTCAAAAACGGTCATCTCGAAATCAACGTCCAAGATCGCATCTCTAATCGGACTTACTCGGAAACACGACCAACGTCTACACTCACCGCCGTCTAGACTTAACGTCTTCTAGACTTAGCATCGACTAGACTTACCGTTGTCTAGACTTAACTTCGTACAACCTTACCATCATCTGAACTCACCGTCGTCTAGACTTAATGTCGTCTAGACTTATCGACATCTAGATTTACCGTCGTCTAGACTTGCCGTCATCTAGACTTGCCATCGTCTAGACTTACCGTTGTCTAGATCGCAAGCCAATTGGGGTTTAGACGATCTTTCAAAGAAGTCTATCCGTCCGTGAGAAACTAAAGCATCCGAATGCTAAAGTTAGCATCAATGGCTTTCGGACAACTCTCACAAGGCCACTCGATATAACCTTCAAAGCGATACGAAACCAACGAAATCATCGGAGAATCACGTCGTTCCGGAGAACTGTCTAAACGCCGATTGACGCCAAACCTACGAACGAGTCTTGGAACCGATTGACGACTGAACTAGAAGCCGATCTAGACGTCGATTGGAACCGAGACCGGAGGTTCGTCTTGGCGCCATTTGGCGCCAGGACCAAGCTGTGTCCTTGGCGCCAATTGGCGCATGGACCAAGCTCTGTCCTTGGTGCCAGGACCAAACTGTGTCCTTGGCGCCAATTGGCGCCAAGACCAAGCTATGTCCTTAGCGCCAGTTGGCGCTGAGGCGCAGATAACGTTCAGCCGTAGTCTATTGACTGAACCACGTCCTTTCTGATCGTCATTTCCATCGAATCGTCGTTTGATCATCTCTCGTTTCGTCTCGACTGGAATTCCCGTTAAACCTTCGTAATGACAATCGTGAGGATTCATCTTTTTCGTAGGATTTCGTATCGAT
>OVAN01010049.1:0-16183 GCA_900406275.1 Anastatica hierochuntica | reverse complement strand
AAGACCCTTAACTTCTTTGTTAACTGTGTCTGTCGAATCGCTCTCAGTTTTTGCTTTCTGCATACTTCGATCCATTCTCTTTTTTTTTTACTTTGTATTCGCTTACGTTTATAAATCTTAAGAATCCTGTTACTCGTCCATCGTTGATCTATATCGTTTCGCAATCTATTTCGTATTTCGTTTTTCGTTATCTAACTCTCTTACAATTTCTGTTTTATTATCTTCCCAGTTTAGCTTTTCGTATTTTACTCAATAACTCGCTAATTCGCTGTCTCGATCTGTTTATCTTTGGCTAATAGAGTCCGTGAACCACATAACATAGACAGTGAGAATTTCGGTTCCCACAAGCATCATCACAACGTATGGAAAATTATCTAGACAGGCCATAAATTATCAGAAACCGTCCATAATGTTTTCAAGAAAAAGGCCAAAACGCATCAAAGCAAGAGTGAAATCAGAACTTCTCATTGATAAAGAGGGTGTAGTGGGCAAGTATCTTGGACTACAAGAGTATTTTGAGAGAAAAGCGAGATTTTTTTATTGCTATAATGGATCGAATCATGTAGAAAACGATCAGTTGGTCCTCGAAGTATTTGTCCCAAGCCGACAAACTAACACTCCTCAAATGTGTCCTCATAGCCATTTCGACCTATGAGATGTCCTGTTTTCAACTTCCGGTACCATTGTGTAAAAGAATCCAGTCGGCTATGACAAGATTCTGGTGGGACTTGAAACCAGGAATTCGTAAAATGGCTTGGAACTCATGGGAAGATATCTCAAAATCAAAGGAACAAGGTGGACTTGGTTTTAGAGACATATAACGATTCAATATAGCTCTCTTGGCCAAGATTAGCTGGCGAATAATAACAACCCCAACTTGACTCATGTCACGAGTTCTATGTGGAAAATATTGCTCCACACATCATTCATAAAGAAATGATGTCCATCCTCTGCTTCTTGCGGCTGGAGAGGGATCCTTTTAGGAAGAGACCTCATTGTTAAACACTTGGACAGTGGATGATGGAAAATTAATCCATTTATGGTCGAAAGCGTGGTTGTCCTCTTCGCAATGAGAATTGCCTCAAGGACCCCAAAACAAGAACCACCAAAACCTGGCATTTGCAGACCTCTTCATAGAAAGCACAACAGATTGAGACTTTGCTAAGGTAAAGGAGATCCTTCCTGCCTATGAAACAACCATTGCTGCCATCAAGCCAAGCCAAAAAGGAGCTGCATATAAGTTGGTTTGGCTCCGCCATAAGACAAGTTCTTACACTGTTAAATCAGGCTACCACACGGCAGATCCTGAAAGTTCTCATCTCCTGACTCCTCCCCCTAATCCTTTGAATTGGAATAAATAGATTTGGAACCTTCACTGCTCACCAAAACTGAAACACTTCATCTGGAAGGCCATGAAGAACTGTTTGCATGTGGGCGTAAGAAAAATGGCCCGCAAGATCCAGACAGAATCTTCATGCACTCGTTGCACAGAACCGGAGACGATTTTTCACCTTCTACTCCATTGTACGCTTGCCGCCTCTGTTTAGGAAAAAAGCTCCTTTTGCAAAGCTCCCGACACTAACAAATTGCAGCTTCGTCACAGATATTTTGCCTCACATGAAATCGTTAATTTGTCTCTCTCTAACTGGCTTACAATCGACACCTTTTGCAGTTTGGATTTGCTAGGAATTATGGAAAGCTCACAATGATCTCATACTCAACAAGAAGATTACTACAGCCGACGACATCATCTCCAAAGCCATTAAAAATGCCAAGGAATGGGCAACAGTACAAACTCAGCCAAAACTAATCCAAACGCACCTGCTGCAAGTAAGATCCTTTCCCCCAGACTCTGTTTTATGCAGAACAGATGCTGCCTGGAGAAAGGATCTAAGTGCAACAGGTTTAGGATTGGTTTTTCTGGACTCACATAACCAAATCACCTCCCAATTTTCAACAGCAACGCCTCATGTGAGATCACCGCTCATTGCAAAAGATTTAGCAGCTAGGGAAGCGTTAAACACAACCTTCTCTCGAGGACATCACTCCATCCTTCTAGAATCAGATTCACAGCAGCTCATTCATGTTATAACTTTGGAACTACCTCCTATCAAACTTTTCGGAATTGTCTTTGATATCTTACTATTAGCTAGACAGTTTACAAGCTGTATCTTTCGATCTATCTCACGAAACTCAAACACTCTTGCTGATAATTCTGCAAAGCTAGCTTTGGTTGACTTTGCATTAAACTTTGTTACAATGTAACCTTTGGCTACTGGTTTTAATGAAAGTAATCGTTATGAACAAAAAAAAGAATTTCTAAATTATTCATCGAAGAAAAAATGCATAAATTGTAACTCGTGGACACTATATACCAAGTAATAAACAACAAATAAATAAAAAAAAATTCTATAAAACAAGGTAACTTATACCCTAAAAACTTAACCTTAAACCCTAAAACAACAACATAATCAATTCGGAATTTCTAAAATGTTCATCGAAGCACAAACGCATAAATTCAAAGGTATTCGTACTTTTTTAAATTCTGAAAAATCAAAAAGAAATTTATATGCAAATAACTAAAAAATGTCTATATATGTTGTTGGGGGTAATTTTATTCCCTTAGAGTCCGGCCATAACCTAGACCAAAGAGATATAAACAAACTCCCTAGTTGTAGGTGTAAACCAAGGTCATAGCCAAGGACACCACCGCCAAGTCTAGGTCATAGCCGAGGTATGGCGGGTATCCCCTTAATCGGTCTAAATCTTAAGAGATAAGGACAAATTCCTTAATGAATCTAGGGAAATATTCCTTATTGCATAAGATATGCTCGAATATAAAAGTTATCCACAATAATATATGGAAATACTCTAATTAAAAGCTATAAATACAAAGGGAAGAAGCCTAATTCAAGGATCCGAGACTTTACACCCAAAATACTATTGTAATCGATCTCACTTGAATATCAATAAAGAAGAATCGTTTTACATATCTGTTGACTCTTTTTCGCTCATCTCCCTCAAAACCCTAAAATCCTTAGCAATCTTATTCTTGTTCTTCTCTATCGAATAATCACCAAACCCCCCCCCCCAAACAGTTTAGCGCTAGAAGGAGGGGGAGATTTCAACATGAACAAAGAAACAAAGATGAACAAATCTAACAGTTCATTTGAACCATAGAACAACAAAACCCTCGAACCCATACCCGAGGAAGTAGCTGCAGTTCAACCCAAGGAGGAAACACCCGAGACAGCCGACGAAGTGGCGACTGCGGCGAAATTTCAAGAGTACGAGCTGATCACGGCGAAGCTGAGAGAGAACGAAGCTCGCGTGAAGGATCTAGAAGACGAGAACGCGATTCTCAAAGCTTTGACGGCAGAGACAGACACTGATACACTCGATTGTGACAGCGAAGACGACGAGAGACGTGCTAGGTTCAAAAGGAAAGTCCCGTCGATGCAGACACTAGGTGAAACACCAGCTAAGGTCATTAAGGAAACTCGGACGTGTCAGACTCCAAGCTTAGGGCTGACCCAGACCCCTGGCTTGCACCATCATAGCGGCCCTAGCAAAATCTACGAGGGAAACGCTAACGAAGCCCTTGGTGTAGAAGCCATGCTAGCGTGAAGGCTATAAGCCATGGAGCATATAATAAAGCGTATGTCGGCAGTAGCACCATTGATTATCAAGAGCACTCCCAACTCCTATGCGGATACGCCATTCGTTGACTTTATCGCCCTTAGCGAAGTCCCAAAAAGATTCGCTTGGCCGGTCATGACTCTGTACGATGGGACCACCGATCCAGATACTCACATCTCACAGTATCGCCAACACATGCTCACTGCTCCTATTAGCTATGAGTACTTGGAAGCATGTATGTGCAAATGATTTGGAGCAACCCTCATAGGCCCAATGCTATTGTGGTTCTCCAACCTAGCCAACAACTCCATTAACTCCTTCGTCATGCTAACGGATTGCTTTGTCGAGCTGTTCGCCAGCAGTCGAGTTTTGGGACGCTGCTCTGATGAGATCTACCGAATCAAACAACGCCCAGACGAGAGCTTGAGGGAGTATCTCCACCGATTCAATAGAGAGAAGGTGTCGGTTCCTAAATGCGTCACCGCCATAGCCATCTCAACCTTTAGACATGGACTGCGGAACGACGGTGACCTATACAAAGACCTCACCAAATAACCCTACCACACCATGGAGGACGTACTCTCCAAGGCTTGAGCTCAGATTAAATGGGAGGAGAACCTAACTTATCAGGCCCAACTAGCGCACAGAAATCATCCTAAAGCGCATGGTCACTCCAAGACTAGCAGGGATGATAAACCTAACGCTAGGTCTGGACCTGAAAACTCTGCCAAGGGTGGCCAAAAAAGAATGGTTGAATCCCTTAGAAAAAGTGGGGCACGAGAAGTACATGCCCATGACTTGGCCTGACATATCCAGCACAATGATATCTCCGGCTGAAATACTGACCGAGCTGAGATGATTGACCGGAAAAGTCAAGTGGTCGGTCAAGATGCGGGCCCCCTAACATAAGAGAGACACATCTAAGTGGTGCAATTTTACCACGACCATAGTCACCTAACGGAGGATTGCTTCTAGCTAAGGTTTGAAGTGAATGAGTTGCTCAGAAAGGGATACCTACGAGAGTTTCTCTAAGACAAAGTAAGGGCGCTCATTCATGAACAGACCAAGAATGACATTCCCATGGGGCCAAGGCCTGATTCGCCAAGGCAAGGTTATGACGTCAACTTCATCACTAGAGGATCAAAAGTTAGCGGAGTGACAATCTTTGCTGCCAAGAGAAGCACTCGCGCTGCCAAGGTCCACCATTGAGTAGATGTCAAGGCGGTTAGCAAAGAACGCGAAAATGGTCATGGCGTAATAAGCTTCACCATTAATACCGAAGGAGAAGTAACAACTCCGCACCATGATGCTCTGGCGATATCGCTAAAAGTTGTCAACTGCCTCATGAGGTGTATCCTCGTTGATAATGGCAGCTCAACTAATATAATCTTCACCAACGCCTTTCAAGGCTTGGGACTAGATGAAGAAGAGATCATCAGAAAATCCACTTCTCTAGTTGGATTCAGTGGCGAAGTGAAGTAGACCATTGGAGAAGTAATCCTGCTCGTATATGCCAGAGGTGTCAACCAGAGGACCAAGTTCCTCATTATGGATTGCTCCTCAGCGTATAATGCAGTAATGGGAAGGCCATGTATACATGATATGAAAGTTGTTCCATCAACTCTACATCAGTCCTTAAAATTTCCAACACCTTGGGGAATAAGGGAGATCATAGGAGATCAGGAACAGGCTCGCTCATGCTAACATACAACCCTTAGAGTCATCGCTCCCAAGCTCCGCTCAATGGCCACAGCCATGGAGATCTCTGTCGAGCCATTGCATGAAGAAAGCAGCCCTCGACGAATAACTCCACATACCGGTCAGGGGGGCAAGGCCACAGGCAAGAGGCGAGCCTGACGGGAGCATGGGAGTCGATCGAGGTAAGCAAACCCTCATACCATGGCACCCAATGAGTTATGGGGCACTGGTCAGGGGGATTCTGATTTTGGATTCTTCCTTATCTAACCGTCCATCATGCAGGGGCAAGTCGAGAATATTAAAAAAATGGATTTTCAGTGAAAGAGAAATTTATCACCTAAGCAATTTTTTTAAAGAAAAGCCGTTATAAATAGGACGCCTCCGAAAATAACTAGATCCAACATAAATGTTGTGGACTAGATTGACCACGAGAACCTAGGTTAGTAATAACTAAGGATAATTGGGCAATCTAAATTAAGGCTTTATATCCACCAAGGCCTTGTGCCCAAAAACAATTCATATAATGCGGATGGAATCCTAAAACTCATGGTTGAAAGACCATGGCGGAATGCGGACAGGCTCCTAATTATGGTCCATCTAATGCGAACGGGCTCCTAAAAACCATGACTGAAAACCCATGGCGAAATGCGGACGGGCTCCTAACGGTGGTAGATGCAATGCATCAAAACTATGAGTTAGAAAAACTAATGGATATGTGCACCCCTGTCCATCCTAGTACGCGGCTCATAGAAAAACTTAAAACCGGTCGGTCACAATAAAGCTAGCAAAAACTCTGACTCAAAATGTCAATAAGGCTTCGGCCCAGGGACTAAATGTCCAAACAAGCAGGTGTGGCCAGAGGCAGGTGTGCCCACTGATCTAGGTATTAAAACATGATCCCAATCGAGATTAAGGCTTTCCAAGTAAAACACTTGTGAATTCATAACTCATAAAGTGTAAAATTGGTAGGACCTTATCCAGACTTTCATAGTCTGACAGATATGAACTCATGGTTCACCAAGGGCTTGATTCCCCACAGTTACACTTGGTTAAGACCACCACGGACCCTTGGTTCTCTAAGGCCATGTTCCCTCAGGCTTAGATATCAAATTTGAAAAATTTTAAATCTAATGCCCCAAAGACCATAGTTCACTAGGGCCATGCGCCCCACGTTTCTTTGAATGCAGGTCCAACGACGAAAGATCTTGGATCTATCAAAGCTATGGATATTTAGACCTCAGCAGAGTGGCCAGAACCAACAGCTCAAAGTGCTTCGACCGTCCAAGACCGAAAGCCCCATAAGTCCGGATGTCATGCCCAAAGAGCAAGAAAGACCTGGAACTCAGAAGAAAATGCAAGGAGCTAACCTCTACCATGGACCTGACAAGATCAGACATATAAAATAATGGATCTAGAATCCATAGTCTACACCTTCGGAAAGAAGTTTGGATATAATGCAGCGTAAACCCGTCTGTTGCAAAGGCAGCTGCTTCGGTTCACCAAAACTTTAGTATTGATTCGGCGTCTTCTCAATAGAGCATGTCTACCAAGATAATAGACTAAGAAGATGACCGAGGAATAAAAGATCGAAGGAGTGAAAAGTAGCAAGAAGAACCCAAGCAGAAAATGGGATAAAAGCCCTAAGAGCCTATCAGGGTTAAAACTTTGAGTCTCAAAGACACAAAGAGTATCGAGGCCAAGCAACCTAAGAATGAGCTCAATGGCGCAAAGACCCAAAAGAATTTCAGCACCCGCAAAGGAACTCACGCAAGGCAAGATATGGTGTTGGTCAAAACCAACGCATACAAGTCAAGATGGCCGTCGTTGACTCCTATGGCCCCTCAATAAAAAGCTATCAGAGGTATCAGAACTCTTGCCACTTGAAGAAGTAACAAGGTTTGCCATGGCCTCCACTAGCGAGAATAATGCCCTTACAGTAAGGCGTTTATATGATTCCTTAAACCAATGAAGGAAAGGTCATTTAATGAAGCATCTAAATCCCGCATTCAAAGGCAATGGCTAACTCAAAAGCTAGTTCAGATTCCCATGACCTCAGGTCAAGGCTAAGGAAAGGAATGGATCAAAGGAGTGGAAGCCAAGTCAGATGCAATAAGAAGGCCATGGCAACGAACTTGGATAAAGGAGCTTGTGGATTTTATTCTATCATCAAAAAAAGTTCTTACAAAGGATGTTGACAAACCAAATACTACAAAGCATCTTCTCAGAAGAATGAAAGCTATTACATTCATCTCGAACGACTAAGCTAAGGTGAGAAGTCATGCAATGCCCTAGAGGACTTCTACTGGAGCTAAGGACGCGTCCTCTCCTTGAACCCAGAGTGACTATCCACAATAGTCGGATCCACCCCAGGACTTACATCAAGTATCCCCCTGGTAGATAAGATCAGACCAGATTATAAACACCAGGGCCGAAGGTAGGGAAGAAGTGCCTAAGGAGGAGACTCACCTACAACCTGGAGAAGACTCGAGTCCTTCTATTGTCATGGCGGCAATAGACCCCAAAAATTCCAAGGGGACCCAAGCCCGTCCAGTGTTGGTGTTGTGGCTGTTGTGGTTGCGATGGCCCAACATGGCCTGCACCGTACAAAGGGTTCCTCCGTCTTCCGGCCATGATTTTTGGTGCTGATGCGGCTCACCTTCAGTCTGAAGGGCCATCTTCACTCCACTAATCCTCGTCATGGACAGCCCTGGCGACGTCAAAATTGAAGAAAGCGCCAAAGATGTTCAACACGGCATGAAGAGATCACCAAGGTGGAATTCCATTCGGATAGCCATGGGAGTAGTCAAGGCAATGGTTCGCCATCGCTGCATAGCTCGATGGAAGATCTCGAAGGCTATCACTCCATCATTTTCGGCACTGTGAGCCTTCATAAGTATGAAGCACCATGGAAAGATTGACGTGAAGCGATGGTCTCAGCTTCTTATCCTTACAAGATTTCCACCCTTTGACGATGGAGGGAATCCTAAGGTGACCCTTGAGTTGGGAGAAGTCCAAGAGCCTCCTAGGCGATACCGAAGTCGATCCTTTGACGATTCCATCTCGAACCTGTAAGACATAAGAGAAAACAGTCAGGTTGCATATCCACGAACACGGATGATGAAACGCTAAAAGCCACACTTTAGTGATTCCTTCAAGTTTTCCAAAAGGATCAGATGGCTAAAGCGTGATGATTCGCTACAGGGATCGGAGAAAAGCGTTAACTTAGTAGCAAAAGTTGGTGTGACAGAGATGTAAACGGTGGGAACCGTTAGAGATCTACAAGATCAGAAGAGAAATGGTTAGAACCTGCTCAAACATCCACGAAAAAGGTCATCAATTGTGGAACGCCCAAGTCAAAATCGAAGATCTACTACCATCGCATCAACGCAATCACTACTAAGGGTAAAAGAAATCAAGATCTACTAGAAACATGTCAAAGACTTACCAGATAAAGCAGAGGAAGTGGTGGCCTCTTGAGAGAAAACCTTAATCTGACTATGAAGAGGCAAGCGAAAAAGTGAAATGACCAAGAGTCATCACTTTCCCGCCTATAATATACTAGTGGTAATGGGCCCAAAACGAAACTAGAAGCCCAAGTTACGTCATACTGTTCGAGCCCAAGAGTTCATCTAAAAGATGCAGCCCACTAAGCGTTAATGAGATTCACCAAGGATGAAGCCATAATAGCGAGAACTGGCAATTCCAACGAGAGCCATGGCTGAAGCTGTACTTTATCTCTTTATTTTCACAAAGTCAATCCCAAACTAAGGTATGAACCGGAATCTCTTAAGAAAGGATTTACTCTTCAAATTCTACATGTGGAAAATGAAGAGTTGGGGGCAACTATTGGGGGTAATTTTATTCTTTTAGAGTCCGGCCATAGCCTAGACCAAGAAGATATAAACAAACTCCCTAGCTGTAGGTGTAAACCAAGGCCATAGCCAAGGACACCACCGCCAAGCTGAGGACATAGCTGAGGTAGGGAAGGTATCCCCTTAGTCGGTCTAAATCTTAAAAGATAAGGACAAATGCCTTAATGAATCTAGGGAAATATTCTTTATTGTATATGATAGGCTTGAATATAGAAGTTATCCATAAAAATATATGGAAATACTCTAATTCGAAGGCTATAAATACAAAGGGAAGAATCTTAATTCAAGGATCTGAGACTTTACACCCAAAAATACTATTGTAATCGATCTCTCTTAAATATCAATAAAGAAGAATCGTTTTACATATTTTTTGACTCTTTTCGCTCATCTCCCTCAAAACCCTAAAATCCTTAGCAATCTTGTTCTTGTTCTTCTCCATCGAAGAATCACCAAAAAAATCCCAAACATATATTTAGTTTTTTGTATGATTTTAATAAATTAAACCATAAAGGTTTTTAATTCTAAAAATCATAGTTTATTCCGTAATACAAACAAAATTTATTACTTGTTTTTATCACTATTCCACTTTGAGGTAAGTTTTATAATATATGGTAATATATTGTTTGGCATATGAGATATGTTGATCCACGATTAAGGGTCATTACTCTTTAGCTAGACGCTTAAAAGAAATAAAAATTAAAAAAAAATGGCAATCTCATCAATCACTGAAATTATAACATTAACTTTAAAACTTCACCTATGATCGAGACATCAACAAAAATCACTAAAGTGTGTTTTCTTTTAATATTAAGAAGGATGTCTCTATTGTATGGTTCCAATTCTTATAACTTTGAAAGTGTAAACGGTAAAGAAGCTAAAACCTTGAAAATTTGTAATTTTTAAAATAATAATTCATAATTCTATTTTAATATAATATGTTAATTCTATTAATCAAAAAATTTAAAACCATGTCCGTAACCCTTGTTACTCTCAAAATCTTTTACATTTAGCACATCAAATGGTGTATTACTCTCAAAACCATGATGGTAACCCTTGTTACTCTCAAAATATTTTACATGAATTCTAGACAGGGTCGACATTACTAAAGTGGTGGCCTTAATCGAAAAAAATATATTAGTAGTTATTTTATAAATATGTTATTTAAAATTTCAAAAAATATTAATTTTATATGCATTTAAAGATATGTGAAATATTTCTAAATAACAATTCGTTAGTATAAGATGTTTGGTGCCCGTATATATATAGCTATTATCATATGAAAATTTTTTTGGTAGCCCTAAAATATTTTACAAAATGTTGGTGGTCTAACCGGTGGTTTACCTGGCTTATGCTCATGGACGAATCTGATTCTAGATTTAGATTTTCTTTTTTTTCCATCGAATTCTAGATTTAGATTCTTAAATTCTAATTCACATTCTTGTAGATCATTACAAGTTTCCCAGAAACAGGCCCAACCTTAAGCATAAACTAGGTAAACCACCGGTTAGGATCACCAACATTTTCAGAATAATTTGAGGGCCACCAAAAATTTTTCCTTTTGACAATAATTATATACTCAGGGTTACCAAACATTTTTCACTACACAAAAATGTTATTTAGTAATGTTTACATAATTTTTTATGTACATGTAATTGATATTTTTTGAAGTTTTAAATAATATATTTATAAAATGAATATATATATATATATATATATATATTCGATTGGAGCCATTTTTTTAGTTAGACAGGCCCTGCCAAGAACTTGCAACAAACTATGTTTCCGAGAAATTACAAAAAACTATGTTTCATCTCACATGAAAAGGAAAAGATAACCCTCTGAATTCGCCAGAAGGTTCGGTTAACACTAGTCTGATTCGGAAACAGATGATGCTTAACAGTTAACATTGTGCAGAAACAAACTAGATAAGACGAAGCTCATTGGCTGGTAACAGGCTCTGTTTCATCTGATTCATTTCATATTGCACTGGAATTAACAATGAAAATTGCAAATCAATGGGAATGTTATTTGATGGAAAATTTTGGAGACTGTATTCTCAGGGATTGCTTCTCATCGCTTCCAAGAGAAATTCCTTCGTCTGTTTAAGATCAACAGAAATACCATCACAGACTCCTTGATGTGTCCGAACAGAGGAACATATAAGAATGGCTCCATTTGAAGTTGTTAGACTAATGTCAACAATCTCGAATCCGAGAAACCTCATACCCTCCATGAACTTAGCAAAGATCCCAGGTTTCTTCTCTGTTATGATCTTCAGCCAAAACTTCATCTCCTCAATCTTACACAACTGCACATTCTCCTGTCAGAAAAGAATATCATCAAGAAAGATAATGAAAAAAATCAATCAAGAATCAGGATGAGCAATGGAATAAACCTCGATCCTGATTTTCTCTATCTCTTGTTTAACATCAACAGTTTCATGTTCAGGTTTTATTTTCTGATCCGTTTGTTCTGCTCCAGTCTCAGGAGGAGCTTCTTCCATCGCATGAAGCTTCACCGAAAGATTCTCAACTTTCTTCTGAAGCTTTCCGATGTAAGTGATTGCGTCTTCAACAATACTCGCTTTGGTCATCTAAAGAAAAAAAGAAAACAACAACAATCATCACCAAACATACACAAAAACACAAAATAAAAAGATGAGGATTTTCAGATTTACACTGGTGACAATAGGAACATGAGATCGCAGAGCCATAAGAAGACCATGTAGCTTCTCTCTTCTACGTCTCTCTGCTTCAAGATTTGGAGATTTAAAGCTTTCATTGTTTTCATCATCGTCCTTCTCTTTCCTTACTTGTCTCCTACGGCTATTCCTGACTGGTTCTTGAAATATGTCTCCTCCGCCCATTATTTTTTCTGGTTCTTTGCTAATTTTCAGACAAACAAAAAGTTTTTATTTTTCTTGTGTCTGTAATGGTAAAAAGACATGACTTATATAGTTGCTTCTCATGCGCATAGAAGTCTGTTGGCGGAGAGAGAAGACCAGGAGAGAGAATATCAGTCTCAGTTTGTTACTATTGATGTGATTTCAGTTAGAGTCAAACACAGATAAATTAAAATTTTATTACTTGTATTTGTTTTTCATATATATATACATATTTGTTTATAAATATTATATAAATAAATAAAGAAAAAGAAAAGTGAAAAGTATCTTTATGAGGATTTAGACCATCATTAACCTTAAAACCCATGTGGATTTTTTAACTATAAATTTATTATTATTATAAGTATTATAATATTAAAAAAAAAAAGATAAAAAGTAGGAAAAAAAGGTGGTAAGAGCCGGTTCTTAATAAAGGCCTGCAAGAGCCGTTTCTTGTATCTGAATCATTTTTTATTATTACTTTTTTTGAAGAGACGGCGTAAGAAACGCCTGATAATAATGCTCTTAGAGCATGTTCAATGCTAAGAACCCCTTTGGGGTTCTTAGCCAGTTTTTTATTAATTTTTGTAGAATAAGAATCCCTTTGGGGTTCTTAGCAATTTTGGTCAATTATTGCAAGAACCCCATTTGGGGTTCTTAAATAAAAATTTTTTTTTTACTTAAACAAAACCCGAAATATTTTCGAGTATTTTTAGTTATATTTTCGAGTATTTTTGAGTATTTTTAGGTATATTTTCGGGTATTTTGGGTTCGGATCGGGATATTTTAAACAGATCCGAAACGGATCCGAAACTCCAAAAATCGTAAATAGATTCGTAACATATCCAAAAACTGAAAAACAAAAAAAATACGGATATGAAGCGGAGCCGAAACGGAACCGAAACGAATATTTTCGGGTATTTTGGATTCGGATCGGGATATTTTAAACAGATCCGAAATGGATCTGAAACTCCAAAAATCGTAACCAGGTCTGTATCATATCCAAAAACTGAAAAACAAAAAAAAACGGATCTGAAACGGAGCCGAAATGGATATTTTCGGGTATTTTGGGTTCGGTTCGCGATATTTTAAATAGATCTGAAACGGATCCAAAATTTCAAAAATAGTAAATGAATATGTAAAGAATCTAAAAACTGAAAAACAAAAAAAAACGGATTTGTAACGTATCCGAAACGGATCAGAAAATGAAATTGTTCTGACCAAAAAAAAAAACACTAAGAACCGGCTTAAGAGCTGATTTTTAATTAGGAAACTTAAGAATCCACTCTTAAGCTTTTCCTTTTCTTTTCTTTTTTTTTAAATAAAAAATAGGTAAGAAACCTATGTAAGAGACTCAAATGAACATGCCCTTAGGATGTTCCATTGGTCCAAGTGAATGCAACGAAAGAAGTATACTCTATGACTCATCGAAACCCTAACTTAAACCCAAGTATCCGAATCAACGGGAGTGGCGGATGATGTCCCTAGAGTTTTGGTAAAACCTGGTGGAATATTTGGGTTCGACTTGAGTGGCAGCTCTTAAAATAATACACCGTGGGTGTACGCAAATGTCTGTTTTTTACCATAAAATCATATAATCATGAGAGTGTTCATGTTTTGCTTAGAAAATTGAGAGCAGTACAACTTGATAGAAACTGTAACACTCATCTCATCCTCTCTTGAGAACGGCGTGCCACTAACCCTACCTTGCAACCCAAACAACTCAACATAACCATAAATAAACTTTCTATTATTTGTAAACCGCGTCTAATAACAAAAATTCCGAATAATCTAAAAAGCGAAATCAATCGAGTCTGAAAACCGATAAATAATATCTCAAAAATTAATAAAAACCCGAAAACAGCACCAGTCTCCTCCAGTTCATCCGACTACTCATTAGCCACACCTGAAAGAAGAAAGGAAAAAGAAGGGGTGAGAAACTTGGGAGTCACTTAGTGAGGTGGGGAATGCTAGGGGAACCATAAGTCCGCAGACCCGGCTTAAGCACTTGAACCACACAATCTAATCCTGGAACAAGCAGCAAACATGACACCTAATGCGCCCATACATAGCAATCAATGGTCCTACCCTGCGAATTCAGTGATCCCCCTCACCCTGGAAAGAGGCTTTCTCAGCATGGGATAAGTGCTCATACACACCGCCGTTGTGGACGCTTTATCGATCTTAGAGCTACGGACAACAGATCGATTTGCTGTCCGCACCCTTCGCACACATGACCCCGGGGTACAGCAGCCCAACCCTATATCCCCCGCCAGGTCCTAGGCTAAGCCACAACGTGCAAGAACTCCACTTATGCCCCGTTGGGCCTACCTCACCACATATACCACTATATATACCATATATATTACATATTAGCAAACATCATGCGCGTCAATCAATTTTGATAGTATCTATTACCCTAAGTCCGATTTAACAATAAAGAAAACAATTAGACTCCAAGCAGACTTAAACAACCAAAGAACATTTGTTTCGGTGCTAAACTACGCGAGAAGGAGTGAATAAGGAAAGCATAAAAAGTATATGGATATAGCCCTCATCTTTGCCACAAATCTGAACTTTCGGCTTAACTGGCTGACGATCCACCTCCGGAAAGAAAAACATGGTCCAGGAAACCCGAGTTAGACCTCAGCCGGAAAGCTGCCAAAAAGGGAAATCTGCTGAAAAATGAAACTTTTCTAAAATGGAAACTGCCAAATACGGAAAACTTTCCATATTTAGAAACTGTCCAAAAAGGAAACTCGAAACCAGAGCAAAACAGAACGAAAACTATGAAAAAGCTGCGAAAAAGAACCTAAACTGGCAAAACCGAACCGAACCTGTTAGATCAGATCAAACCGACTAAATCGGCCGAGGTCGACGACCTACCAAACCCTAACCGGTCAAATCAACTAACATAACCGAAGACTAAAAAATAAAGAAAAGAAAGGAAAAGATAGACTTACCAGAAAAAGCATCGGAGCTCGCAGGGACTTTCCGGGAAATTCCTCGACACTCCAAAAAGAACTCGAAAAGTTCACCGAAAAAAGAAACCCGGAAACTCGTCGGAAAAGAAGTCCGCCAGAAGCGGTGGCTAAAAGTCGGTGGAGGCTGGCTGAGAAGCTAACCTCCTGTGCAAAGCATTGCTTTGACTTGGTGAATAAAAAGTAAATGGGGAGGACTCTATTTATAGAAGAAGGAATGAAAGAAGAGATCATGTTTTTTCCGATGTGGGACTTTTTAAAAAATAATAGAAGGTGGAGTTTTTAATTAAATTGAATTAATGGGTTTAAAGGTATTGATTTAATAAAAATTAAATGAAAGTTAGGGTTTGCTCCTGTGTGGATTTTCTGGTCAATGTGGTGCGTACGCTCGGTGTCTTATAAGGTCATTTTTAATGGCCGGCCAACGGGGAACATTATTCCCCACGGGGCTTACGGCAGGGGGACCCTTCATCACCATACCTTTTCATTTTGTGCACGGAGGTACTGATTGCGAATATTAAACGCAAGGAGATGGATAATGCTTTAACTGGAGTGAAGATCGCGCAATGCCCAACGATCTCTCATTTATTATTTGTTGATAACAGTCTTTTTTTTTTTGCAAAGTGGTGGATACGCAATGTCAAGCTATTTTGGATGTTTTACAGGAATATGGGGCTGCATCTGGACAAGTAATTAATTTTGATAAATCATCGATTATGTTTGGTCGGGATGTCCCTGACCAAACCAAAACTTTATTAAGGACAAGATTGGGTATCTCGACCGAAGGGAGCATGGGTAATTATTTGAGAATTCCGGAAAGCTTGGGCGGGCCAAAAAGCCAGATTTTTAATTTTGTTAAGGAAAGGTTAGGAGAACGAGTTAATGGATGGTCTTCCAAATTTCTCTCAAAGGGAGGTAAGGAAATTTTGATTAAATCAGTTGCTCTGGCGCTACCCAACTATGTCATGTCATGTTTTAAGCTTCCCCAAGGATTGATATCACAGTTATCGTCTGCGATTGCAAATTTTTGGTTGAGTTCCAATGGATGTAACCGCGGTCTTCATTGGGTTGCATGGGACAAATTATGCATCCCAAAAGAGGCAGGAGGCTTA